>JABXWE010014978.1:0-34531 GCA_014611495.1 Limonius californicus | reverse complement strand
TTCTACACGAGTAGGAGACTATACTTTCTCTACGACTATTTCATAGGAAGTTACAATTTTTGGTCTGAATCAGTATTATAAAAATTTTGCTTTAGATGAACGTATATCGATTCACTAGCCACAACGATTTTATGCCGTGTGTACTGTTTCTGCGATTTCCTCGGCAGTACCGTGTAATTACACGTCGTTTTCGCGGTTTCCGTTATTTCTGGTGGCAAACACATCTCAGCGTTTTCGCTGTCTGAATTATTCATACCTAGTTCTTACTGTTTTTACGAATACGAAAATTTAAAACTGTTTTTGACAGTTACTTCAAAAACAAGTGGGAGATCCAAGCGCTAACATGCCACGCCCATTGGATTCTGATTCATTATCCCACCGTTTTTTACCGAATCCAACGGCAATGGAGAATATCTATCATTCTTCAACTAAAAAGGTATATGTAACGAATACATTATATTATAGTCGTAGAGAAATAAATATTATATTCTAATATAAAACATTCACTCTTGTTTATGGTGATAAAATTCTGCACAATATTCATAATTTTGTCTTTTAAAATGGCACTTCCTCACCTAATTTTTTCTCGGCTTTTCTTTCGGCGCTATGACGCCAACAATTTTTTTTATACAGCAACCCTGTTTTTCCTCCGTATTTTGATAGATTTGCTTAGCAGTTGAATGGCGATATAAAATAATTGGTACCCCAAAATTTTTTTTTAGAAAAATGCGCATTCAAAATTTATATTTAATCAAAATAAGAACAATATGAAAACATTACGAAAATTTTTAATTGTCCACCATTAACCAGTTGGCATTTACCAGCACGTGTGTAGACACTTCGTATTGAACGCCCAATAATTTACGGGCCGATACTTCCCATTTCTAAAAGAGTCTAAATCGTCTACATTGTTTGTACTAACGTAAATTCGTAATTTCGCATGATCTCATAGAAAAACGACGACGATCGTTTGAGTGACCTGCGCGATCACCTAAGATAACGCGGCTACAGTTCTATCTATAGGATCATGTGAAATCGCGAGTTTACATTAATAGGCCAAACAATTTAGATTAATATCGAAAAGTGTTTACACACGTGCTGGTTAGCTGGTCAACGCCAACTTGTTAATGATGGCCATTTTAAAAATTCCCGGTGGGTAATTTTTTCATAATGTTCTTATTCTCAGAAAAAATAAATTCTAAACTGTTTGAACTTTTTCTCAAACTAATTCTTATGTGGTATACCAATTATTTTATATGATCATTTTACTAGTGAGGATATCTACCAAAATAAGGAGGCATAATGGGGTTGCACTAAAAAACTGATGACGTCATAGCGCAGAAACAAAAAGCGATAGAAAAAAAAACCTAGATGAGGAAGTGCCTTTTTAAAAACAAATCTGATATATTTCAGGGCTTTCCCTAAAAAACATTAAATAACAAATTATGAATTTTGTGCGGAACTTTATTACCACGCTGTATACGTAGTGGTAAAAACAATTATTTGATTACTTTAACATATTTAGAACTTTGATAACATTGGTGACGTAGTTCCGTGTCCTTCAAAAGCTTTATAAAATTGACTACATTTACTAAATTTATAAATATTATACCATTCCGTGGTTCCATTTTTGTGGTTAAGAGGAAATCCTAATCGATGGCATATAGATGAAGAATTAAAATATTGTTTTTATTTTATGTGCGAATAAAAGTTTGGTAGCGAAATTATCAATAATATGGCACGGGCAACTGCTCAGCATTGAATATATAAGAAAAAGTAAAAATCTACTTACATAACATCCAAATAATAAATGAGCTATGTTACAACAGTTCTGGTTCTATGGATGAATTGTCTAACAATTGATTGATATATGGAAATATGCATATCCTGTTTTTGAAACATGTGATTTTACAAAAGATATTTCAATATACTTGTATATACAGGATGCAAGGGAAGTCGATCACATAATTTCCAGTGGATACTCTAGGTGCAATATGTAGTCAAAAATTTACGAAACACTTTTGTTTCAGATCCATAGTTTCTTCATAAATTACTGATACAGTTGACGCCGCAAAATTTTTGAATTGAAGATGTCACCTCTGAAATTATATGGTCGACTTCACTAACACCCCGTAGACTCAAAATGTAGCTGTCCATCTATATGAAAACTATAACATTTCAATTACTTCTATGAATTTGGTATAATATTTTAAAATGGAAACGTATTTATAAAAATTGCAAATTCTTCGCTGAAATAATAATCGATCTTAAAATTATACAAAAAATCCAAGATTTAATTTTTAATTAATAAATTTGTTAATTAATAAAGGATTTGTGCGACAATAAAATGTGAAGGTTTGTATGATTATTATATCATCAATTTATATTTTAAGAAGGACCTTTGTATAAGGATTTCTTTCCTCGACCGACAACCAACTAAATGTAGTCGAAATGAAACCGCATGCAGAATATGTACTTTAAATATTAAATATTTAAACCTTCCCTGCCCTAGAAACCGAACGTTTTACGTGCGCTTTACAGCCAAGCCGGGAAAGGATATCATAAATTCATGTTATACTCTACAAGGAAAAGAATAAAAAATCTGACTAAAATTCTAAAATGTTAAGAAGGCTAGAACAAAATCTGTAGTTCTATTTTGATAATCTATGGTAGGCACTAATAGTTTATATTACACCTTCGACATTGTAATTCACAAGTTCATATAAATACACTATTAAATACATTGGTTCTGTTCCATAAAGTTTATATGAGCAAATATTTGATAACAAACGCCTTGTGGTCAAGGTAGTCCAACGTAATTTCCTGTAATTACAAATCAGCAAAGTTACAATTAGAATTTCATATTGTGAGCTACATTAAACTAATACTTGATTATATTAATTTCTTAAGAGAACACCAGTGCCGCGTTATCCTATGGGCAAAAAGGGCAGTTTCTAATCTTCTATAAACTCATTACTGTAGTAGGAATATAGAAATTTAAATATAAACTTTTATAAACTCATTGTAGTCATAATAATATCAAAATTTAAATTTTCCGCCATATTTGCGAACCCTAGATTACCGATGTGGTGCAGGACAGTGTTTAATCCGAGAGGATACCGTGGGTGGATTCTCCCAGAAATTTCACTTGAAAAAAAATGTCTGAATTCAATACTGTCCATGGAGACCCAAATTGACCCAAATTTGCTTGGGGTCCATTAAGCTATACGGCGCCTCGGGGGAACATAGCAAACTACTATTTTCAAGGAGTTTGTAACGATGACGGACACAAATAGAATACTGGTGAGGAGGAAGGGGGTAAACAGATTAATTCATTTTTGTAAACAATTTATATCCACTGTATTTGTATTTTGATTGAGCGGGATCTAGGAGGCGGTTTTCCAAGCATCTCTAAGCACTGCAGCTGTTATTGGCCTATTGTACAGTCTAACTGTGAATCTTACCTATTTGATGTAGTCCCAACTCCAGTAATGAGCTTTAAAGTGTCACACGTAGAAGTGGCACGGGATCTACGGCTTTACTTATCACTAGACCTGTTGTTTTTAATATCAGGGCGAATTGAGTTGCTCAGATATTATCAACAATAGAAAATCATTTCTTTAGTAAAAATAATTTACTATTAGACAATGAGCGTTTTAGGATAACACCACAAGATCGTTGACTTCAGATTTAAGGTGACGAAACATTACTTTAATTTGGCATTAATATATTGAAGCACCAGTTATATTTAATGCTACATGTATTGTATGATAATTTTTTCTTTAAAAAAATATATAACTATACAGGGTGTCCCAAAACGTACAGGCAATATTTCAAAGATGAATTCCAGAACTTATTTAGAGTCGAAAAGTCCATATTAACGAATGTCGTAAACGTAACCCGTAACGAGTTTATTTCATAATTTATGTGGCTAGAATTTTAGCTCAACGAGTTTTATGAAATAAATCTTTTTCTAATACATTTTTATTATTTTATTGAAATGGTTAAAATTATCTCCACTGTGTTCAATACACAAAGCCGCACGTCGCAGAAGGGATCGTTGCGTTCTTAATATGGTTGCTGGGTTATTCCTAATAATATCCGCAGCCTGCTGTATTCTTTGGCGTAATTCTTCTACCATGTGCACTTCAGTTGCATAAACAGTCTGTTTCATGTGACCCCAAAGATAAAAATATAATAGAGTCAGGTCCGGCGAACGCGGTGGCCATACTACGGGTCCTCCTACTCCAATCCATCTTACCGGAAAATGTGCATTAAGCCAAGGTCTAACACGAAGACATTGATGGGCTGGTACCCCATCGTGTTGATACGACATTGCACGTCTAATATTTAATAATACATCTTCCAGTAACAAGGGTAAAGAGTTTTCTAGAAAATATTCGTAATTCGCACCATTCAAACGGTGTGGCAGTTCAAATGGTCCAATTAGACGATCATTAAGAATACCAGCTATTATATTAACACTAAATCTATGTTGAAAATGTGAGCGTCTTCTCAAATGAGGATTTTCTGCAGCCCATTCATGAAAATTATGGTATTTATTGATACCATCTCGTGTGAAAGAAGCTTCATCGGTCCACAAAATATGCTGTAAGTTTTGATTATTTTATACCCAATTACAAAATCTTAAACGAGCTTCAAAGTTGTTACCTAAAACTTGAACTCTTTGATGATCATATGGATGTTTGTTTCTACATATTCCACTACGTAACGCAATTCCTCGCACACTGAAAGACGGATCTTCTTGTAATAAATCAAGAACTTATTCATCTTCGTTTATAGGTCTACGGACAACTTCTTGGCCGACAACATATCTTGCATTGAAAGTGTCATGTTCCCTCAGTTTTTTATACTATTTTCTCTATTTCGGCTACCATTTACATTATTTATTTAAATTTTTTTATAAAAATAGTTGACAATTTCTAGGAAATTTTGGTAGAATATAGTTAGGTTGGCAGCAACTATTTGTGTTTGTCAGTTGTGGGAATTCGACGTTTCAAAGTTTATTTAACACGAAATCGACATTATAGTTTAATGCAAAATATATCAATTTAAATTCCGCAGGCCGCGATAATACTCAAATCTGATAAAGTCTTTCAGCAAGGAACATACACTCAGACCGCAGGTATACCAATCGCTGACAACAAAATGTCACTCAAAATCGTTTAAGAATGAACTCCATTCTAGTCTTATAAGTAGTGCGAGAATAATGTCATTCTAATGCCGAAACAGAGAAATCAAGTTTTGTGGACCAGCTGGACCTTTATTAATTTTAGGAATAGGAAATAGAACACAATCTCAACTGTATGGTACATTACGTTAATTAAGTAGTAATTGCAACAACTGTTTTGCAAGAATCGCAACCATGGTTGCAAAAAATAGATTTCCAATCCTGCATAAGTTGCGAAGATTTAGGATATTACCACGAAGAACAATTCAATAACTTGGTCTGAAAGGCGTTGAAAATCTCTTAGCCATCGCAGGACTGAAGTAAAGCTTTACAGGTATTAAGTATCTTCTATTATGCACTGAACAATTCCAGTCCGTTTGAGTCATTGCCAAGTGTTACATACTGCAATTCGGTGCACTAATATGGAATATTTAGGCTTACTGACATAGTTTTGACTTGCAGAGAAGCTGCTGAGAACACGCAACGAGCTCTCTCCCTTTCTGTTGCATTACTTAAATGCGAATTTTCAATGCGCCCCAATTAGTCACCTGTTCACGGATTACCGAGACAGACGATGAAGTTCCCTAAATAGAAGAAAGCTGCAGATATGCTCGCTTACCTGTTTACAACCGGTCCAAAAGCGAAACCTAGACCGGTTGTAGTCAGATAAACGATCATATCCGCATCTTTCTTTTAGTTAGAGAACTTCATCTTCTGTTTCGGTAACTCATGAATATGCCAAATACTTGGGGCGTATTAAAAATTAGCATGCCACGTAACAAAAAGGGAGAGCCAGTATTTTTGTTGTTCTATTTTATTTATTCCTGTAGCCCGCCATTTACTGTGGAAGCACTACAGCAATTATTTAAGGTGAAGCCCAAATTCTCGACAACGTCGACGCATCTACTATCACTGGTACAAGAAGACTTGTCATGATGGTCATTGTTTTCCATCCACACTTTGGAAAACATTAGAAGATGCCAAATAATATGATTGTGAATAATAGTTGGAAACGTGTACTCAGCAGAAACATGTTTCATTTAATTTGCATAGTATCACTTAATTAAGTGGCATTTTCAGCTCTCAAAACAGGCCTCTGCAATATTAGCTTCTGCATCAATTTTCTCTAAATACCTTAGCAAATATAGTGGGTGAGCACCATGTTAAATCTCAGGAGTTACTTCAGAGGTTAAAATTTTCCTTATAACATATTGGTAGACTTATTCGGAAACGTATTACTAGTTCTAAGATGAGTAATGCTGTTTCTTCAAGATGGTATTCTCGCTGATTGTATACTTAGTACTTGAATCAGTACTAGGTACACCACTATTTCCAGATTTTAATCCATGGAACTGCAAAAATTTATACTAGTAACCACTGAGGTAAACAGTTCGATAAGCTGCAGTTGTATAGTTGTACAATATTAAAGAATTCTTGAATCGACGAGTTGAAGGGTCTACCGTAGGATTATGACTAATATTTATTTAATAACGATTAGTTAGTTTATGAGATAAAATCTGAGTAAGTAATGCCATTGATAGTAAGACTGTGTGATGTTACATATTTAAGTCTTTAACAACCAAATGATTGGAGTTTTTGCGAATTTTGCCTTGCTACTACTGCTTTCTCTTCATATGCCGGTGTTTCGCGTTTAAAGTACCACAGACAAAGAGGACCTACAGGCTAACATAGGCTCCGAACCATAGGAAGTGTAAACACTTCTACTCCAAAAAAGATTTATTAGACAGAATACCTCGCTGATTTGCCATTACTTTGCAAGGGAGAACGGTCGTTAAAAATCTGATTTGCAGTACTAGGAATTGAACGCCAAACATTCAGCGTAGAAGTCTAGCGCGCTGGCCTCTCACGACCGACTTAAATTCATATAATACCTAGAAGGAAAGTCGTTTAAACAATGAGCGCTCACTTGGAAATGGATGCAATATAGTTGAAGCAACCTTACTTCAGCTGCTGTACTGGATAATCTAGGTTTCGAACCTTCCTGAAACTAAAAATTATGTCGCCATGTGTTATTCAATTTCTTAATAAGGTGTAGGAACTCATAAAATTTCAGTGCCTCAATTTTCTCCAGTTACATTTTAAGGCATCGTTAAACGGTAGGTCCTCTTTGTTCAGTCGCACCGGTGAGAAAGGAGTACGTACTAGAAAACAGAGTTAGTGGTTTGTAACGATGCATAACAGTTTAATACAGAAGTATAGTATTATTTATGTTCCTGAAACAAAGTACTAAACAGTACAAAATTGTAAAATATATATTTGTCGACATTTGCCTACTATACAAAATTAGTTGTCACTATCGTTGTTATGCTACATAAAATTTATGTTAGAAATAAATTTCAAAGTTGAGCACTCCAAAACTAGCTCCAAGCAATGCACGCTTGCATAATGACAATTTTTAAAGACGTATAGCGCCGTTAGCCGCGTGTAGAAATTCGTATTTTAACTTCTCCCAGTTTACAACTTCTTAGACCTCACCTTACCTCAGTATTGGCAACTTTTTACATTACTTTAAATTGCGGTTTTAGTTATTTGCGTTGGTAATTCAGTAAGCTATATTGAAAGAAAGCTAATTTAATGTTATTTTTACTTCTATTAAGAAAATTAAATTAAATTAAAATAACCTATATTGCGATTTGCGATTATTGTATATACTACACTGAGTTGTGTTTTACATGAGCACATGGTACGGAATATTACAAACCCCTACTTCTTTTCAGACAATTATCAGCAACAGATTTCTTTACATATTCTTCTAAGCAATTGAGCAACGCCAAAACTATTGCAATTAGACCCTGATAACCTTATATTATTGTCATCCTCCAATAATGAAAAACTAGAATTCGTAAAACATAAAGGGTACTCTATTTCAAAAATGTAAGTTTACTAGTGCACTCTCTCGAAAGTATGTTACAGTCCAGACAACAACATTCGTTAGTTTGGAACAAACCGCTAGAAAAGCCTCTTCGCCTAGCACAAGGAGCAGGAAGGGTTTGCGGGAAACGCTTACAAGCAGAAAAGTCTTAATTGTCACAATACAGGGTAAATCAAAATATGTCACCTTTCAAGTCACAGCTAAACAAAGAACCTCGTGAAAGGACCGGGAACCCACCAATCAAGCGGTTTTAAATCTGGTAAACTAAGCGCCCATGGCACAGGACCGCCTCGTCGAGTCCAGTTATCGCCGAATGTTTAGCTTAAGTAGTTTCTTACATTTAGGGCATAATGTGTATTTAGGCGAATTTGTAACCACTTGGTACTAGTAATTAAACTTCTATAATTCCAGCCCGAACATAGACAGAAAAGCCTCTGTAATGACGTGCCTTAACTATTGCATGGAGATTTTCATAGTTCTATATGTGCGCATTGTAGTGATTAAAAACCCCTTTCGCGTAAAAGTAGCTTCGTCGATAACTAAAACATTCTCTGTTTTCATTGTCTCCTTCGATTAAAGCTTGTACCGGTTGTTAGTGAAAGGGATGTAGAGAACGCTCATTAAGAATTCGTCAAGCAGTACTTGTGCTCGTATTTACCATGGCGAAAATTCGTCTTGTACTGGTTATTGGATCTTCTTCAACATTCGCCAAAAGTGCTTTTCTCAATTGCACAGGTCTAACATATGCCATTTCCCTGGTTTCTTTCACTTTTACTATTCCTGTCCCAAAACGTTGAAATACTCTCGCAAACATTTGGTGGCACGGTAAACGTCTGTTAGGATGTCGTTCTCCATACAAACGCGATACTAACAACGAATTTCCATCGACTAATAAGCTAAACTATAAACAAAAGCCATATCTACTTAATTCTTCCACAGAATACACAATCGGAGCCACGACAACAAACAGAAAAAACGTCTAACTAAGACACGTCAAACAATAAGACAATTATAATTAAAATGTAGTAATACTACTTAATATTCCGATCGTGCAATGTACTGTCATAAACGTTCGGGCCAAAGCAGTTGCCCCACGTTGGCAGCGTCATTTTTCTGTCATAGATGATAAATGGTCCACATTGGGACTGACATTATTAAATTAATTTTTAAAAATTGATACTGACAGAATATTTTATTTTGACAAATAATTTAATCACTCAGAATTTAGAAAAAATGAATGAAACCAAAGTTTATGATATTCTGTACAACCTGCCAAAGACAAAACGCTAGCTATTAATTCAGCCGAAGAGCTTTGAGACTAATCTCTTTGGAGTCGATTCACTTTGAAAGGTATCTTAATGATTCGTATACAAATAAACAATATGTGTAATTACCAGCTCACACAAGGATTACCACACTGGTACGAATTCCTTCGCCCTGCTTCAGCTGACCTAAATATATCAAAAATAACAATATATGCACAAGGTAACTCTAGCAGCTTTTCAGAAGTTCTCTGCACTCCGTTTATGTGGCGTCTCCGTACTCCAATCTATTTATCAAACAATCTTACAAATGACGTTGAGACTTGCCTTGCTTCCTATGTCGTGTTGCTGTTCACGTCTCCTCCCCGATCTTAAAACTGGATACTCCAAACAATTTGTTTATAAAAAGACATTTTTATTCTCAAAAAGGTTTTACTTGATATGCAGCTTTTCTATTATTACAGTTCTTCTAAATATTTTAAATTCAAGAAGTATTTTTCTTCCAGATTTTTCAAAAATTATTCTACTTTTTCAATTATTTTATACCAATTATAATCAATAACAAAAACAACAGCTAAATTACCAAGGAAAAATATAACACCAGGATACTAGTTTTCAAAATAAATAAATAGTAACTTTGTCAAATATAAAAACATTATGATATTAATATAATTTTTATAAGCACGACAAAAAAAACCAATTATAAACCAAGTCAATCGAATAACCTCACAAGTAAAGAAACACTTGACTAAAAACACTTCAACCCCGCATGTCCCAACACAAATTCCCACACTATTTCTGTTCGCTTAAATACTCCCACCACAGTACTCCAAATATCCATCAATGTATTAACTTCCTGCATTCCATCCGAATCCTTGTCATTTTATTAAATGTTACCGATTAATAGGTTCAAGCTTGGCTTGCAATCGGCTTAAATTCATCACCAGCATAATAATACCTGTGTGATCCGGCAAGACACACATTGTTTAACCAAAAAATTACCGAATCTCAAATTGTTGGTAAAACGTACGCAACCCTTCGACTAAACTAAAAGAACTGCAATCTAGGATTCCATCACAGTACTTAAGTCGGTACATACACCGTAGTAAAAAAATCAATGTTTATCTCCGAAACCATGCACTTGTGCATATATATATATATATATATATTTATTAAAACGTTTCTGCTTGTTTTTGATCCAACAATATCCTGCTGAAGTATTACGCAATTAAGGTGGGACACCCTATTAAATAAACTACTCAAAAATGAATTGAGATAACACCAATTGCATTTATAATAAAAAAACTACCAAAACTACAAAATGAACATGAAAATTACAACAAAGGTACGTTTAAAGAAGAAATTTAACAATATTATAATGCAAAGCGTTATTGTCTGCTTCCACTTAACTTAAATTTATTAAATTCTAATAACGCGTGGTACTTCCTCTCGCAGTAATAACTGTTCTGCATCTTGCTGGCATACTCTCAATGCAATTATCAATATGTTCTTGCGGAATTAGATCCCACAGTACCGGCAATACATCCCTCAGCTGTTGCACAGTAGGAGGCCTTGGATTATGACGCAAAAGGTCCGATGCATACTCAATGGGGTTAAGGTCTGGAGACAGCGGAGAAAGAGCAAGATGGTTTACTACCTCATCTCGAAGCATCTCTAAAGCAACCTGAGTCCAAATAGCTTTGATGGCTTCATACCTTCTTTTGACAACACTTCTCGACAAAATACGCACTGGAGTTTCTGGGATATAAAGTTAAAACCATAGTTGAGACAATCATCGTTGAACAATCTATTTTTCTTTGTATTCTTGTCACTGCCAGACGCGGAAGGTTCTAATAACCGTTTTAAAAGTTTATCCATCTCTATTGCACTCAACACATAGACAGCAGTACAGCACACAATTTTGCTGATTAATCTCGTTGCAATATAAAGCAAACTGGATTTTCCAGATTTTTCCAGCACCCTCCACAATATAGTGGATATTTCCGGAAACACGGTGAACAAATAAATAAATTCCGCTACTTGGTTATAGATTGCGTCAGGTGGCCGATTAGCCGCTGATTTTGAATGAAGTTAAGTTCTACAAGGGGGAAGTCGCCAGAAAAAGTTTTGCCAAAAAAACCGTTGCGAACCACTGATCACTGTATAAAACAATTACTTTTCAAGGATAGATAATTTGTAGTTTATTCAATATATTATACCAAAACAACATATTCTGTGATTGTAAAATTATACAGTTTGACTTCTAGAATCCATAACTCAATTTGAACACCACTACATAGTGTAACCAATTAATGTTAATATCGAAACGTAGTACAAACCAATTTTACAGAGGGTAGGCGATTCGCTGTGTTGCGATGTTCACTTTTTCTGACGGTTCTCTTTCCGTTTAGTTATTCACAAACTCAGTGGTTATCGATTTACTCCTGTTGCAGCTTTACAAAATACAATACGTACTCGAACTTTTATTATCGTTCTGCTCGGCATAAAGAAAATCATTTTCATTCAAAATTGCCCAGGAAATGAAATAAAAATGCGTTGTAAATTTTATCTTCTACATTGTCAACCACTCTGATTTCATTTATACGTGTGTATATCATGTTAATAGTGTACACGGATTACATAGATATTACCAGGAAATATAAATATTTCATAGACACTAACAAGAATTCATGAACTCGGCAAAACAATTGTATTACATTGAAACTAAAAACAAACATATGACACATTTTAATCCAACAAGACCGTCAAATGAATACTAATTTTGGATTGAGATTTAGATATCTAAATATTTATATAAAATATACTGGAAAATGTAAAATTTCTTGTCATGGAAAACTGTAGAGTTTGAATCAAGCTATAATTCTTCTATTAGTAAGTTTATTAAGATACCATTAACAGTTTCAGGTATGGATATATTTTATAAGTCGTTTCGCAAGCAACTTGTTACAGTATACTTTTTTTACGTTTTAAGCGTATTTGCGAGCATATTATAATATAATTTATTACTTTCGTTTCTAAACCATTAGACATTTTTGGCGTAAATTATATACACGTATTTAATGTTTCAGTTTCATTGTTGGCGCATAAACAGCATTCGTTGGTAGCCCTCAAAAATTGCTTGTAGTTAAACTGTTCTGCTTCTCCAGCTTCTTAGTAGAAACTGTTAATTGTTACCGTTCCTAGGTAATAAAATTTCTTTGTATTATAGCAAAAACGAATATATTAACGTGCTACATCTAAAAATTAATGACCATCCGTGCACTTGTATATCTAAAACTATTCGCATCGAAGACACTAATACAACTAAAATATTCAAGAATAATTCAAAGAGTATGTAAAACAGGTCTTGTTGATTATGTTCTTCTTCTTACGTGTATAGGCCAATGGCTTGTTAATTACTTACAATTAGCAGGTTCCGAGAGCCCTCTTTGCACGTACACCGAGCACGAGGCTAGTTTAACCCGCCGAACAGAGAAAATAAGTTCCACCACATGATTTACGATTGTATAAGATATTCGGTTGACAACCGGGACCGACTGCTTTACGTGCCCTCCTAAGCACGATATGCCATCGTATTGGTCTACCCATCCCAGTAGTGACCAGGGCGGATTGTTCTGCACTACGAATACTGTTTGACCGCTGACCGCAGTGTTCGGTTACGCAACCGATTTGTTGATTATAAAAAACCAAATAATTAAAACCCGCCAGTGTGCCACGAATGCACAACGAACAACGTTGGAGTATTCGAGAATAATTTTTTAGAGAAATAAATTAAATTCAGATTTTCAATCAAGAACTCGCAGAAGAGTAAGTAACATTTTATTCAATTTGTTTTGGTTCAAATATGAATCATTTTTTTTTTTTAGTTTGAAGCGGTAATACAAGGAGGGTTCAAATATGACCCGGAATTTGTTCTAACTTTTTATTTAACTGCAATAAGTATATAATTTTTACAATAGTTCTCCAGGTATTCACCCTCTAAGTCTATGCACGTTTGCCATCATTGTGGAAGTTTCATAATGCCACTTTTATAGAATGTTTTTGGTTGGGCGCGAAGCCACTCATGAGCAAACTCGGCAACATTATCATCGTCTTAAAATTTTGAGTCACCCAATGCCTCTGTCAACGATCCAAAGAGATGGAAATCACATGGTGATAAATCCGGACTATAAGGTGAATGTGGAATAATCTGCTAATGCATTTTTTCGAGGATATTTGTAGTCAATTGGGCAGTATGAGGTCGGGCGTTATCGTGCAGGAGAATGACACTCTTGATTGAACGGTTTCTCCTTTCAGAACGAAATGCAGACTTAACTTTTTGAATGAGCAAGTCAGAATAATAAGGGGCATTAATAGTACGTCGTTCTCTCAATATCGGTCAAGAGAACACCCTCACTATCCTAAAAGACGGTGGCCATTACTTTACCTGCTGAAGGCACAACCTTCTCTTTTTTCGGTTTTGGGGAGTTTGAGTGACGCCACTCTAGACTTGATCTTTTTGATTCTGGCGTAAAATGGCGAACCCAGGTTTCGTCGCAGGGGAGTAAGGAATTTACAAAATCATCACCTTCATCTTGGTATCGCCTGAGAAGCTCAGTAGAGACTTCTACGCGTCGCTGTTTTTGTTCCATAGTCAGCAATTTGAGTACCCATCTTGCGCTAACTTTTCGGTAATGCAGATGTTTATGGATGATTTCCTCGACGCTACCAACACTAATTTATAATGTTTGTGACATTTCACGGACAGAAATTCTTCTATTGGCAAGAATAAGGTCGTTTATCAGGTCAATGTTGGTTTGTGCGGTCGAAGTTTTCGGACGTCTCGTCTGCGGCAAATTTTCGACCGTTGTAGGCCCTTCTTAAACTTATTACACCATTGAAACACCTGGGTTTTCGATAAGGTGGTTCCCCATATTGTTCTTGAATTATTTGCAAAATATCACTTGGTTTGGCATCCTCATTCACAAGAAATCTAACTATTATGCGTTGCGCAACGGAAACATGAACTGCCTATTCTGTCATGCTGACAATTACTAAAAAAACAATTGAAGTGGTTATGACATTATGCACGCCTTCTAGATATCCCATTGCAAGAATGTTAAGAAGGAATTGGGGCTAGGGCCATTCGTTTGGTTCTAAGAATAAAATTCCGGGTCATATTTGAACCCTCCTCGTACCAAACAATTTCTAGAAATGGGAAAATTGGAAGAGTTTAACTGCTAGCAATTCTTTTGTTACGGATACCAACAAATGTTTGCCTATTTTATGTAAAAACGTGGATACGAGTTTTGTACTTCCCGTTTACCAGCCTACAACAACAGATGCAGATTACGAACCAAAATCATCAAAATAGTGAAACCACTATAATGATTATATTACGAATATGTTATAGATTCGTTTAAGCCAAATCTCAGTCTCTCTTATTTAAAAGTATTTTTCTATAATCCATTGGGGCCAGAGTCTACACCTGTCGCGTGCGTACCTAGTAACACAAAACGCAGGGGACCTACTGTTTAACGCGAGCTCCATACCATGGAAAATATCTGGCACTTCTTCTCCAAAGAAGGTGTTTTTGGCGGAAGGACCTCAGTGACCACCACCTTCCAAAGGTAAACGGTCGTGTAAATAGCCGATGTTCCCGAATCTAGGATCGAACGCAGGTCCTTCAGCGCAGCAGTCCAATTCACTAATCGCTATGTCATGGCTGGTCCTTTATTTAAAAATAAACACTTATAAATCTCTACATTGACATTTGATGTCCATCCAAAAATACCAGGTTGTAAACGTCCTTTGAAACATATCATACCAAAAATTTATAATATTCTAATAATAAACCCAATACAACAAAGCTTAATAGTTTAATTCGCCCTGTACATACAAAGATGAGGTGCAAAAATAGTATTTGTCTAGGTTGGATTATTCGATAGCAATTTAAAGTGCTCTGTACCCATACTGCTGAAATAACGCAATAATGAAATTGTATGCGAACATGGGTATGCAATAGTTCAATGCAGTTCTAGTACATAAAACAGTAGCACCTATACAGTAATTTCTAATTTCGAATGTAATATTACAATTAAGAACCCAAACTACCAGTATAGTGCTTTAAAACCACCCAGAAAACAACACTCCAATACAGCTTAGTTCTAAAAATTTATAGAACAAGGGTCGGCAACCTCTTCGAGGTATCGCGCCACGTGACTAACCAATAGGTGGTGGCGGGCAGTTGGGTGGCGAACGTCATGCGACACCTTTAAGAAAGGGTTTTCTGTAAGCTTAGCTTAGAAACCAATGACGCTATATTAACCCTTAAGTCGGAAGGTAGTATATTTTTCGGTCCACGAAATCTTGAATCCGCTTTAGTGGAAAG
The DNA here is from genome assembly GCA_014611495.1 of Limonius californicus. Taxonomy (NCBI): domain Eukaryota; kingdom Metazoa; phylum Arthropoda; class Insecta; order Coleoptera; family Elateridae; genus Limonius; species Limonius californicus. Next base: position 18,794 of record JABXWE010014978.1, on the reverse strand, counting down.
GGCATTAAAGCCAGGATGGAGATGCTACGGATATGTAGGTACCCTCCATTAAGTGTGTCAGTTGGCGTGGTGACAGACACGACGCTTCCAGTGAGTACCTGCGAGCGGTTGGGGTTGTGGTAGGTTCTAGTTTTGCGATAAAAAGAAATGTGACACACGACAATTGCAATTGTAAGCAAAAGAATGAAACATTTTCAATTTTTTACTCATATTAGTAATTTGATTTTTATGTTATGTTACTCAATTTCATATTGATTTGTTTGAATAAGTCGATATTAAAATAAATAAAGATAAAAATTAATGCAAGCTTACTAATAAGGAATCCGTAAATTGTTTACAGGTAAATTATTAGCGTTCGACTGACAGTGGCGGCTTGGAAGATCATATATCTGAGAATCACTAAAAATAGATATATTGAACTGGTAAAATCCATCCTTGCAACGGGACGATTTTTTACGTAATATTACACGAACCGCATGCGGGTTGCCGACCCCTGTTATAGAACAAATTACTATCTACGTATCTGTTTAGGATTAGGAGTCTTGATTGAGAAATCGAATTCGTAGTTTTTATTAAAAAAACCTAAATTGTATCGACAAACTTCAACACCAATTATTAAAGTTTCTTTGCTAAAAACTGAGAGAGGAACAGTGTGTACTTGGTCTTGTTCAACTAGGAAAGCCATGTCTTTCTTATCCGTTCGTAGCTGAAGATTTAAGTATTCATTCAGAAGGGAATCTGAAATGAACCGATATATGTTTAAGTGAGTGACAACTTCTAAAATCAATGTGTAATCATAATATATCTCTCTGAAACAAATTGCACCGAAATGAAGATTTAAGTAGAGCATAGCTTGCGAAACAATCGTAAATTCTTGTAAGGACCGAAGTCGATTGGACAAGGTACACTTCACATCTGCGACAAACTTTTACTCAGGGAAGGGTATTTCAATGTAATGCTATCAAATAATTAGACCACAGATACATTTGAGGCTACTAAAGTGCTTTAAAATTATCTAAAATGAAAGCTATTATTACGGTATTTTCATTAATTTACAATCTTTGTACGTGCTTCTGTTTAACTAGTAAACAACATGTTCAACATTGTAGTAAAGTGAAACAATGATCACAAAATTGTTAAAAACTTTCAAGAAAAAATTGCCAAGATATTAAAAAACAAGCTAAAACCAACCTACGTTTGAAATATATTTCAACTGAATTTTCTGAAGTTTATTCACCGACTTTAAAAAATATTATTCAGACCTAATTTTCAATACTTATCTAATTATCAGTAAAGTTGGAAATATTTGTGATTACTTAATCATCAAATTTATTGGAAGGGATGCATCATTTGTTGAAGGCGTACAAGACGGATACTTACAAAATAAAACTTCCTTGTATATTTTGACGACGTTTTTATTATTCGCATTGGGAATGATAACGATACCGGTGGTATCTAGTTAGAGTTCGCTTACACCCTACACCTTGACTGATAATTCTGAAGTGCCGACTTTATAAATCACGCTTTTCAGAGTAGCTTTTCGTATATTGACTATAAAATTTTTGTGGGATGAAATGGAAAGTGGTGAGTAATTTTAGATGTAATGCTCCTTCATTTTATCTTTCTTATATTTAGCAATGTATATAGTAAGTTAAATATATTTGCATTAAAATATTATAGTAAAAGTTTGGTATATTGTTTCAAATAATAAAGGGTAGAAATAAAATTTGAACCTGCTTGTTACTGGCACTGTGTTTACGGGATATATTAGGGTATTTCTAAAACAGAAATTTGAGAACTTGAAAAATTGTTTAAATACACTCTAATAGCGTTAACCGTATTTCAAGAATTGTTACAATAACTGTGAAAAAGTTTCAGAACACAACAAAATTTTCAATTAGTATCATACAAACATTTTCAAGCAAACATAATACTGTATATGTTAGGGTCGACCTTACGGGGAACGAATAAAAATTACTGAATTTTCAAATTTAAATACGGTTGCAGCGCTTCTTGATTTCATTTATGCACTTCCTGGGTAAACAAACAGTGGATGCGATCAGAACTCACTGGCGGCGGCAGGCAGGTGACATGCAACAGATAATAAAACAAGACTTACTGATCTGTCAGTAAATGTCGGGCAGTTATATTCACAGGGGGTCCTCCAGCACCCTTCCCCTGGATTGGAACTCGAACAGAATACGGATGCTCATCTGTCGCCTACCTGCTGTGGCCGCAGTCACTCGCAATCGTAGAGTAATCACAACCCTTATACACATCTTCCGATGCATCAATCCTCCAGAGGGACCTGGTACATGGCCAGTCGCTCTGTTATTCACAGGAGTCACGGGGGGTGGGGTGCCCCTTCAGCCTCTTATGCGAAGGGGAAAACATTCAGTGTCCACCCCCGCCAGTCGATGCCATCCTGACATTAATGTTGAATTCATAATATTAAGAATAATACTAGTTCAACGTAGGCACATTTACGATGCAACCTGTGCCGACTGACCACCTCCCCAATGACTGCTAGGGGAACAATGATTAATCATGCTACAGACACACCTATCCACATTCATCACGCTACTGCTTCCAACAACCACCTACATAGACACACCAATCCTGTATAGCAACCTTAATAGGAACCAAGACCTGCAAACCATGTACAATAGTACCAAGTAGATAATACGTAACGTAACGTAACACATATGACACTTCACGGAATATGAACCATCAGTGGCGGCTTGTACTAAAGGGCACAAGGGCACGTGCCCACCCAACCACCAAGATAAACACAGAAAGAAATTCGCATGTAATTCAGTGCATTATTTTAATTTCATTATTTTAACGATGGTATCAAATTTTCCTTCCGCACCAAACGCGCGGCTAACACGCACTTTGGAGCGCTGTTTTCGCGCAATCGCGCGTTTGAATTCATAGACGAAAGTGACGTTTTTTCAATGATGGAAGTTAATTGTGTGCAAAAAGATCGACTGAACGCATTGGCGGTCCTATCAATAGAAAAGAAGTTCGTCCAGTCTATCCCGAATTACGACAACGAAATCATAGACGTCTTTTCCAGCATGAAAAATAGGAGAATGGATTTTATGTACAAAAAATAGGTAAGTTTTTTCTTGTGCCCGCCCTCTTTCTTAACTCACGAGCCGCCACCGTGAACCATATATGATACCAAGTAGATAATAAACACATATAACACTTTATGGGATATAAACCGTGTGTAATACCAAGTAGATAACACATAACCATTCGGGTAAACACATATAATACCTCATGGGATATAAACCTTAACCTAGCCAGGGACGCCACAGCTCACATTGCCATTGCAGCCCATCCCTATAGATAATCACATACATGGTAACAGAACAAATTTCGCACCTTGCCTCAGATTGAAGGATATTCGCATAGCACTCAGTTAGTAGGTTCGCAAACGCTATCAATCAGTGACCACCCCAAAGATATGCAAGCTTAGGCCTCGCCCTGATCAGTGCCCCACAAAGGCTGTCCCGCTGTCCCCTCTCAACACTCCGCCACACGGCCCTTCCTTCAAACTCTTATCATCTTCCCAGCTGTTATAGCTAGCCGATAGAAGTTACGTATATTTTAATAAATATTTATCTGTTGAACGCACATTTAAGTAATTGTCACAGCAGGCAAAAACCGTCGCCTGACATATACGTAAATGGTAGGTAAGGTATTAAAATAATTACAAACTTATCTTGATTCCGGTGTTAATATCCCGATGCAGTTTTTTAATATTTATCTTATAGAGCATGTTCTCTCGTTTCTTCGTTATTCCGGAATTTCCTTAAGAAGAACTTATTAAATCTCCCATAACTTGGAATTGTACAACCCTAGTTATAACATTTGTCCGCAGTATTTTTAGAACTTACATTTATTTCCAGTTAAATTATCTGGCACTGGCGAGATATTTTGAGATATAATCCAATTTAAAATGTCAGAATTGTATTTTTGTAATATTTATGTTGATCTACGGAGAATACAGAAAAATTCTCATCAAACAGATGAATTGTACAGAGAGCTTTATCCTCAGAGGAGACATCCGGAAAAAGGTATTTTTAGAATATTTGAACAAAGATTGTGCTCTGTTAATAAATTATTGTCGAAAACGAAACCGAATAATGAAAAGCAAGTATCAAATTAAGAACATTCTGCTACTGTGCTGGTATATGTAAATGTAAAGTCCTACGAATCAGTAAAAAATAGAAACCGCAAGGATATCGACAATTTCAAGAATTATTGTACACAAGAATTTAAAACAAGACCAACTGTACTTCTACAAAACGTAGTTGGTTTGCAAAAGTACAAGAAAATAATGTGTACTTAAATAATCTGCTCTGATGTGCTTAACAAACATCGCTAAACATGGAAAATGCAATAAAAGTAGAATACGTGGTTCGGCAACCTAATTCCCGACTTCATACTGCACTGGAGTCAATTGAGCAAAATGTAAAGGAACATATAATAGTTTTTCACAATTTAATAAAAAGAGAATAGTTAAGCAAAGTCAAACAGCTGTTAGTTTTTGCGCAGGACGTTAGCGGTTACATCGTATTTCTGTCAGTCTTCATAGAGCAACAGTAAATATTAAATTATGCATTAAATTAGAGAAATCAACACCCAAAAACTCATTAAACGTTGAACACGGTGTCTAGTGATGACATCTTAACCCATACCAGTGTATCTTATTGGTTTAAATACTTTAAAGATGAATATAAGGATGTTCAATATAGCTCGAGACGCAGATGTGCGTCGATCTATCGAAATGGTCTCAAGAGTTTAGAGAAAAGTTGCACCATGGGCAGCCTTTGTTCAGACTTATCGCGATAATGCAAATTTTCTTATCTGTACTGTCACTAATGGTATGTCATGAATGATTTTTCTTATAAGTATCGTGTGGTAAATAATCTGTGCCTGAAGGACATACATTAAATATTGCATTTTACCTTGAAGTGATGAAGAGATTATTGCAGTGCATTGTAACGATTTCCGCGCCTAAAAGAAGGAAACCCTTTATACATATTTAGTTATTCTCAAGCTTATAGGAATTTTTAATATTTAGAAGTTCGTTCAGGTCAAGACGACGCAGTGCGGTTTTGAGTTTCAAAAGTTGGGGGAAAAAGATTCTAAAAGACAGTTTTCCGTAATTAGGTCAGTGGGTTAAGCATTGTCAATCTTACCGGAAGTATATTGTGAATAGTGAATTATTTATTGAAATCGTTTGTCGATTGGGAATTAGTTTTCCGCTTTGAGAGTCACTACACAGGAGCATTTCCCATAGTTGTAGGGAAACAAATCTCCAGGAATTTATTTCCAATATAGAATTTACTCCGGTTAAGAAGATATTTTTGGTCATAGGCCAGTGCCCATCTACTGGTGAGTTGGTTATGACCAGAAAATTGTTGTCTTGTCTTAATTTCCAGAACTTTAATTCTAGTCTCCGATAAATTTAATTAGGCAAAATTCGTACGGCTGGACTTCCGAAATTAAGGCGAGCATTAGAAAAACTCTACATTCATACGTATGGTGCAAATTGATATGCTGTCCTAGTCGAGTAACCTTGGGAAGGTTTTTTTTCCGAACCGAGTGGACGCCTGGAACTATAGATAGGGAATCTGGTGTACGGTCGAGCTGATTGCCGCCACATCTCGAACAACGGAAGTACATTTAAATTGTACATTGTAAAATTTGTATAACATTGCCGTGTTGTTGACGATTTCATTATTGTTATTTAAGAATTAATTTAGTAATTGATTTGGGGGCATAGAATTGTGTCATTGAGGATTTAATGGGGGATATGCGTACCTATAAAATACTATTGAAATATTTCATTTATTAGGGGGAACAATTTTCCGTAAAGCATATATACAGGGTACTCCAATAGTGGGTTGAAACTGCGTGTGTAAGAGTTCACAACTTAAAAATAGTTTTTGATCGTTCTGATCACGCATTAATTCGTCACACGGAGGCCTCTCAAGTTTCGGAATGCGCTAAAAATCTCTAGTATATAGTTGTGTAGCGCAATAAAAGCCTGGAAAATTGTTTGAGTGTTGCCCATTTAAGTTTAGTTATATTCCGTTCTAGTAACGTAAAATTGGGGCTACTAATTTATTTTAAATCATTGTTCTTGCATAGAAATATTAGAACTGTGATTGGGTTTTGTTGTTTTATTAAGTAAACAGAGATTTAATTGCAACTTGTCTTTTATTTTACGACGAATTAATTGGATTTAAGTCTACGTAAAGGACAGATAGGAAGATATAAAGATAGGGGATTATCTATCTTGGGGTCCGACTTCCCATTTACCACCTCGGACGATGCTAGAAAATTATAAGTCGGTGGCGCCTATTAATTAATTAATTGTTTTGAACCTACTCCTTCTTCGATTGGGTTTCCGGGATACTAGCATCTGTCAACTTGTTAATTTTCTACCTAAGCAGTGGCGGAGTTCCGAGGTTGTTTTTGTAATTAAACCAATTTTTGTATGTAGTAAAGATTAAAGGCGTGACAGCATTTGAAAAGTACGACAGTAATTTCAAGGAACAGGTAGTGAATTTCTCTTGCGTGGCAATGCATCTACCCATTTTAGACTGAGTGTAAAGTATTACTTTCTCATGAAACATCGCCTTGCTGGTATCAATCATCCACATAATAACCCTGACTTGGCACCAGAAAAGTTTCATAGTTTTCGTACATACAAGAATAATACTATTAACGAACTACTTAAAGAAGCGAAACGCAGATTCCGTCAAGGTAGTTCATCTACTGATTACATATTCTTTATAGTACAAATGATTGGAACAAATGTCAATATAAAGAACTGCTGGAGTGAGACAGGGATGTCGCCTTTCGACTATATGCTTTAATGTATGAATAAACGAGGTGGCTAATAGATGGCAACAAACGATATCTATTCACAGTTAAATAAATAATACAAATATTGACCAAATCATAACATCCAAATGAGAAAATGACCTATATAGAGCAGTGCACACACTAAATCAGGTAGCTAGCGGTAAAAGGCTGGAGATGTCTATCGAAAAATCAAAGACTCAGAGGCATAGAACACTTGGGAGCAAATATAATGTTAAATATCAAGCCTCTAGAACAGGAAACAAACTCTAATTACCTGGGGTATAAGATATCATACGCAGGAAACACAGAACTATATATAAAACTAAGCAAATTTCAATATACACGTGGAACGATAAAGAAAACATTACATCCTCTGGCCGTAGTAAACTATTAACGCTTTATAAAATAATGGCAAGGTCAATTCTAACTATATGGAAGCGACGAGTATAGGTTGAATTCGTTTAAACATGTGATTATATTAATACCAACCTGCAGAAAGACGAAATGTATGTAGACCCAAGAGAACGTGGTCATACCAATTTACATGAAGACGGAATACGCCTAATTAGCCTAAACGCGTTCCTAACAGCAACAAAGAAAAGCAAATAGACTATACACTTTATAATAAAAACCCAACATTTTCAGCAGCTGATATAAGATTTCATAGATTTGTAGTCACAAATAAAAGAGTTATAAGCGCAAAACTGGTTTGTCTTATTAGGCCGGGAAACATTATTTTTTATAATATCTCGCGATTTAACAAATACCATAAACACAACGCAACAGACAATACATATTCGTACTGATATTTGATCGACTTAGCTTCACTATTAGCAAGTCAGGGCAGTGTTCTGGGCCGTCTACTTTATCTCTTATTTACCTTAGATCTTCCAGTTTCACCAAACATCACAATGGGCACATTTGCTGATGATACTATCATACTGGGTAGCCACAATGAAGTCATCCGAGCACACACTCTAATACAAGATTATCTACATGTTTTAGAACACTGGCTTGAAAAGTGGAATGTAAAAGTAAACGGCACAAAATCTGCTCATATAACATTTACCCTAGGAAACGATCTGTGTCCACCCTTATACCCAAACATATAAATACCACAAACTGTGACAGTAAAATACATACATACACTTAGATTCCAAATTAAACTGGCGGGAGCACATCTGCAAAAATAAAGCAAATGGAACTAAAACAGAGAGAGCTGTATTAGTTAATCGGTAGAAGGCCTCTGATATATATAGAACAAAATATTGTTGTACAAATCAGTAGTCAAACCCATATGGACTTATGGAGTAGGGCTGTGGGGTTGTGCCAGCAAGATCAATACCGAAATAATCCAAAGGAACTAGTCCAAAATACTAAGAACAATAGCTAACGCCCCATGGTGTATAGCAAATAAAATGATCCACAAAGATTTGAAGATACCAAGTCTTAAAGAAGTCATACATGAGAGAAGCATCACCCACCACCAAGAATTGGAAACACACACCAAATCCTTTAAGCTAGCCCCTACTAAAAGATATTACAATAAGAAGATTAAAAAGATAGTAGCCAGCTGACCTATAAAAAAATAGACTTAGAGAGCTCATCGCTGGATGAGATCTCATTATGTTTTTAATCGATCTAAATTCTAAACTTACAGTGTAGGCTAACAAATAAGCTTATATAATACTTTGAACTTTGATTGCTAATCAAATAATATACAAACTATTAGCAAGTCTATTGGCAAAAAGGTTAGCCATTCTAAATTGCGCAGCTCAAACAATTAAATATGATTGTTTCAGAAAACAGTTCAAGAGGTGTATTATTTGCTTTTAGTTGCACAACGTTTACAATTACCAATGTATGTAGATTTTTGCGGTACTACTTTCAGTAAGACTCGCATGTAGTATTTTAAAATAATTTCTTATTCTTCAGTGTATTCCTAATATAATCATACAATACAAGCAACGAAGAAGTGTAAGATAGCATTAATTATCAAATCAATACAAAAACTAAGTATCTTTATTTGCAAAATATTTAATTGGAATTTCAAGATATCCTTAAAAAATAGCGATAAAACCTTGCAATCCTGTCTGTAGACATTAAATAAACTGTTCATAAAAAATATCCGTCCATTTTAGTTGGTACTGAAGACTCAACAAAATGTTTATAGTTTGAAGTTTCCGAGGTCTCCGTGCAAAGTTTCTTATCACGGTCACACTGTTTATGATAATATTGAGAAAATCTTTATTTAGATTTTTCATCAAATAAGTATGGGTTGAATATCAGGTGGCGATTAGAATTAAGTTTCGCTGTTTAATAATTCAAAACTTTTCACTTGAGTTCTGTCTGATACCAAACAAACGCAGAAATGAAGTTGGTAGTGTTAACATCGTATGAATAAATGACGTTATTTAACGGAAGCAACAAGCAATTGTTAAGGGAAATTTTAAAAAAGTGGTAAAACCTTCTTATTTTATTAATTAATTAATTTAAAATAATATTTCTGCTATTGCATGTCATTTGTCATAAATGTAAATTTTTGTATATGCTAATGATAGTGACCGGTTTCATGAGTCACATTAGAAATTTACAATGTTATCATTGTAACCGTTAAACTGGCAAAGGTGTAAGTCTTTACGTTACATGTTGTATGTTCCTGCTACAGTTCGCTCGTGAAAACATTCTGATGATTAGCAAAACGTCTGCTCTAACTTTCTCCCTCGGGAATAAGGCTCTCGCTGAAGCTAGTCGTCAGCGGTGCGCCTAATCATTGTTTCCCTCAAGGTGTAGTTCGTTTACAGAAATCTTTGGGTAATACACGATATGTCTGCAGCAGTATTATTTTTGCTATTAGTCAGTTATGAACGAAGACATTAGCAAACTATGAAACTGCTCTCCAAAAATTCAGAAACAGTGAAATTACCAAAACATTCTTAAGGAATTAAAACAAAGACACTCTCAGAGTAACGTATTCCTTTTTAAGCTGCTGTACTCTAATAATTAAACAATTACTTCGATAATTATTTATCATATATTTTCCAGACTTGTTAAAACTAAGTTACTATACAGCGTTTACTTCACTTAATGAGCATGGTTCGAAAATTTCTACTCAAATTTGCACTTTATACGAGAGCAGCCTTTTGAGTTTTTCAAAAACCAGGAAAGAAAAAAGGTTTTTTTGGAACATACTGTTTTATTGCTTTTCAAAATATTCACCTTTAAGATTTATACACTTTTGCATGCGTTCAAACCAATTCTCGAAACATGTCTTCCATGCTGAAGTTGGTTACTCAAAAATATGGTTTTTGAAGACTCCAGCAGCTTGTTGAGGTTATAAAAATCGCTGTCCACGCATTTTTTTGACATTCGGGAATACAAAGAAGGCGTTAGGCGATAAATCAGGTAAATACTGGCAATGACACATAAATTCGATGTTTTTCTCCTTCAAACAATCAAGTGTTTTTGACGTACTGAATGATGCGACGATTTCTGTAGTTTTTCCTGATTTCGTGGATGACTTCTGGCAAACAAATTGTTGTTTACCATTCAGTGTTAAGTGTTCTTCGATCCTCTAAAGGAATGGTTGCGACATGTCCACTACAACCCAAGAAGCAAGCGATCATTTTCTTGGAAGTGCTTCGCGAACGAACTACTTTTGTGGTATTCGGTTTATCTTGGAACACCCAAACAGTGGATTGTTTCTTAGTTTCCGGTTCATACGAACATATCCAAGTTTCGTCATCTGTTACGATGTTGTATATGGATTTTGCAGTTCCTTGGTCGAATTTTCTGAGCATTTCCTACCTACCAATTAACACGAGCCTTTTTTTGAGCTTCGGCCAGATTGTGCGGAATCCATCGAGAACAGATCTTTTTCACAGCTAAATGTTCATGCAAAATCGAATGTATTGCGGTTTTCGATATGCCTAAGGATGCCTCTATCTCACTGTTCTTTAATAATGTTGCGCACAGCATCGATGTTTTTTTGGAATAACAACCGATTTTGGGCGACCTTCACGAAATTCATCACTGACGGTCGCACGACCACGACGGCATTGTGCAAACCAATTATAAACAGTCTTTCCTGATAGTGCTTCATTACCAGAAGTTGAACGAAGCGGTTCTATGCATTGTTGTTGTGGCCTTTACTAAAATCGTTAAAAATCATCGAACGAAAACCTTCGCGTGAAATTTCCATCTTTTCAAAAATTGCTTTCTTTAAACGCTCACTGTAAACAAACTACTCGGTCAATTTCTAAGCTACCACTGTTTTCACAATAACAAATGTCAAATTTTACGAAATTAGTAGTGACACATCTCAATAGAGCCACGTAGTGGTCGTTCGTAGAAACTTAAAAGGCTGCCCTTGTATTAAATTAATGGAGTTATTAAACCAGAGACATAGTTTGCTTAATTTCACATCTGAAGTCTTAAGGTGACCCATTAAAAAACAACCTATACTTACTTACTTAATCGAATCGCCGTTTAACTTTAGGTGTCGTGATTAGATTCGATTGGTGTTATTGATGATTTTCACATCTTTGTCCAGTGTGTTCTGCCTTGAGCTAGTACTTGTACTCTATCCCATCTCTCTCCCCATCTCCCGAGTGCGTATATGGCTCCCTCCTTCCGTGTTTTTCTTGATCGAATCCCCAATCTGTTTGCTACTGCTCTTGTTTCGTATATGTTTCTTGCTGTCGTTTCGGTCCCCATTCATTGTATGAGGCTCAGCTATTTTAACTGTGGTTATCCTACTTTCTCTTATACGGATTTCAAATTGAGCGACTCCGTAACACCTTTATTTGTCTGTCTGTCTAGTCTTATTTGAGAACGTAAATGGGGCTACTACAGCTGCGTTGCAAGTATACTTGTATACTGCCACTTTTGTTGCCTTGGGTATTTCGTTCTTCTGCAGAAAACTCCTCTTCAAAGCGTGGAATACTTCGGTGGTGGAATTCTTTCGTTTATTACTTCCTCTATTGCAGTATTTATTATCACGTTTCTTTTTCTTAGATCGTCTTGTATATGTTTAAATTGTGTTGCAAATCTTTGTTTGTTGTATAATACCAATATGTCATTGGCAAATATCAGTTCATTTTCTAGTTTCCTATTCATAAGATTTGGTACCATTCTGGTTGTTTTTGACAACTCTCTCCAGTATGAATAACAGCGGTCTTAAATTACAACCTTGTGAAAGACCGACCTTTGTTTCATATATTGACAAGGCATTATGTCTTGTCCTTTTCACAGTTTTCTGTAGTTTGGTCCAGACTTTTTACTGCTGAACTAGAACCGCGTCCCCCTTTCAGCCTACCCCATACACTATCTCTTTGCACTTTGTTGAAAGCTTTCGCCAAGCATAAAAGTGCAAAGTGAATTTTCTTATAGTACTTAATCGCGTTTCCCATTATTTATCTGTGTTGCTTACTCCTTCACCCTAACCCCATACCTTTTATTCAATTCCTCTTCTTCTCCAGTCTCGTAATACGTGCTATATTCTCATAAACTGGCGAAGCATGTATGGAAAGTGCGATTTTGCCTTAATCAATTTCTGGAGTCATGCCGTCTGTTCCTGCTGCTTCATTTATTATAATTTTGTTCCGTGATTATTCTAATTCTCTCATCAGTATGTCGGATTCTTTCGGTTTACGGTTTTTTCTACAGTATCTTGTATGCTGTATTTCCTTCCTTTTTATGTCAGGTCTGTGTATATTAACATTTCTTTTAATCTCTCAACTGTATCTTTGTTTTCTGTTAGTAATTTGTTAACATAGTTTAGGAGAGGGTATTTTCCATTCCTTCGGTTCTTTAACATTTTGCAAAACGGTTTCCTATTTTCGTAATGATTTTCCTTCATATCATGTAGACAGACTTTCCGTGTTTCCCTTTTTACGTCTTTCAACTTTCTTTTCGCAAAATCACCTTTTAGATTTAGTTGGTCTTCATAAATTATTGTCGATTTTAAGCTTAGATATTTCTTCCATGCTTGTTTCTGCTTTCCAGAATGCTGTTTTCTTCCAAAAAGATACTTATACAAAAACAAAAGAATAACGCAAAACATGTTTACTTTTAAATATGCATATGCGTATATTTTCTTTTTTTATTCTCAAACAGCTTGAAAGTCTCTAAAACAAAATCCGTTCAAGTTGCAAGAAAGATCAAAGTCAAACTTCCCTTGCAAATTCAAGCAAAATCATTGTAAGTAGGACATAAGCCTCAAGAAAAATAATGAACGAAATGAATTATATGAATTTGCAAAAACAGTCGAGGAAAGCAAGGTGCAATAGAAATGTATATAATACGAAGTGTGCTCAATTGAAACCCATCTTTGCTTTATAATAATTTTATTCAACAATTTAATTACAAATAATTACAGTCACTGTTAAGACACCTATCCCACTGTTTTACTAACCGACGTATACCCTGCTCGTAGCATTCTTGTGGCTGCTGATTGAAGAAGTCTTCCACGGCTATCTATACTTCTGTGTGAGACTCAAAATGCCGACCTTTTAACGCCTTTTTGAGCGGTCCCAAAATATGGAAATCGCAAGGAGATTGATCTGAGCTATAGGGTGGATGCTCTAAGACCATCCATTTTTTTCGTTGAAAATTTTCTTTTACCACATTAGCAACATGAGGCCTAGCATTGTCGTGCAGCAAAATGACACCACGCGTTAGCTTTCCTCGACGTTTCCGCCTAATTGCTTGATGAAGCAAAGTTTCATTGTACAGATTTGCATTGACATTTACTCCAGGTTCCTTGAACTCTATCAACAAGGGTCCTTCAAGGTCGGAAAAAAAAGTTAAGATCACTTGTCTGCAGAAGGTTGTGCTTTAAACTTCTTCCACTGCATCGACAATAACTTACTGGATGGCTCGTAGTAATGGCACCAAGTTTCGTCACCAGCAACTATTGACAGAAGAAAGTCGTCACCATTTTGCCTACAGTCTGTGAGGTGTTACAGAGATAAGCCCGTTCCCAAGCATTTTTGTTCATTAGACAAGAGGCGAAGAATCCATTGGGAACAAACTTTGCTGTAACCCAAATTACGAACAATACTATGGATAGATCCTAAACTCGCACCAACAATTTCAGAAATTTCTCTAATCGAAATTCGGCGATTTTCTCTAATAAGGCCTTTTACACATGCCAATTTTTTTTCTGTTAATGCAATACACCGTGCACCTGGTCGTGGCTCACCCACAGTCCTCTCTATCTCATTCTTAAATTGTCGGCACCATTCCTTCACAGTTGGGTACGCAATGCATGCATTTCCATACAAGGCTTGCATTCGCGTATGAATCTGCAATGGCTGCACACCCTGAGCGCATAAAAATTGTAGGACCGCACGCTGATAAAACATGGACGGATTTTCAACAACAAACGCCATTTCAAAATCGAAGTTTTAAAAGTCAGAATCAAATTCAAACGCCAGAAACTTATTAATGTGTTGCTTACAAACAGTACTAACATTAGCGAACCTCATTTGCATTATTGCATTTGTTTTCAAGGCTGAGTTGATCAAAGATGGGTTTCAGTTGAACAAGCCTCGTATATATTTTTTGGTTCTCAAACGCAAGATCGTAAAACTTCCACTTTATGCCGTTAAACTATAGCTTCTGGCTCTGTTGAATATTTATTAAACTACTGAAGAAACATGGGCGTGTGCATAATAAATAGACGGTGACTTGATTTTTGTTAACCTGAGACCCGAATTTTTGCAGTTAAATTTGTCAACTGCCATCGACCACAGTTATCAACTCCAATTCGAACTAATACAGAGTAAGTACATGTAACCATTAGGCCGCACGCGACCTAGAATTGCAGAAATCTCCTTAAACATTTTAATAACCCGAGTAACTTCGTTATCATTTGAACCAATTTTCCCCGTATTTTCCATATTATACAATCAAAAAATATTCTATGTTTGTGAATGCATACTCACCACTAAAAATACCTACTAGGATATTTTCACATTTTTAGAATCTACACAGGAATAGAGTCTTTACTTTAGTTGTTTCGAAATAACTGTCTTCCTATTTTTTCTAATAACGAGGTTATACGTAGGCTGAGGCATGTAAAATCAATCACACCGTGTAAATATGCGCACAAGACTCATGTAACTCTCATATATAATTACGAAAATCAATTGCAAGCGCCCTCAAAGTAATTCCCCTTCAAATTGACACACACAAGCGTACAATACCGTGACTGATGAAAGACTTTCTGCAGATCATTTTCTGTAAGGCTATTCAGGAACTAGGTTCCTTTTTAACGTCCATCTTTTTTGCCGGACCAAATAACTTTCTTTGAGCACCGGGCTAGATCTAGTGAACAAGGGGGGCGCTCAGGCACAGCATGTTTTCTTTGGTTGACTACTCCTGAACTCTTTACAATTATGTCATTTCTATTTTAGTTTTAAGAATACAAGCATGCATATTGCGAGCAATGCATTCAAAATTCTCGAAAAATTGCAGTGTACTTGTTTTTAAAGCTAGAGGGCAATCTACTTGATTTAAGACGCCCTAGGGAATTCCTTGCTCTTGTTCAATTAGTTTGTTTTTATGTAAACATAATACAATATCAAAAACACTTGGGGATACAGGAAGATAAAAACGAACAAGTACAATAAAGTAATTTTCTAAGAAAAATCAAAAATATTAGCTGCTATAATTAACACGATGTTAGTAATCGCTTTAAATTTAACTTTTACCCGCCCTAATGCTTAAATTATTAATGTAAGCTTGTTATAGTAGTCTTTTCTGTTACGATAGTGTTTCAATTAACCTTACTTAAAGCGTTCAAATGGAACCAACAAACACTATTTTATATTATATTGTCTATTAAGTTTAAAAATTAACACCAGTAAGGTTTCTGTGTTCGTTATAAGTAAGCAAAATGTTCCCAATTACCATAATTACTAGATTACAAATCATTAGGCAGTATCTTCCTAGAATTTCAATACAAGGTCGCCTTTTGTTCCAAAACGAATTAAATACACTATGGGTATAAATTTACGAAATTCGTACTAATTCTAATCAACTGGCAGTTATTCAAATTTAACTTACAGAATTATTAAAGTTGTTACCGAATGTAGAAGATTATTAGGCGGCTCTGTAGGGTCAAAAAGCACACGAACCATAAATTTCAGAGGCACGCGGTCCGACTATATCTATAATAAGCTTGGAATCTCTGTAATCCAGACAAATGACAGAATATCATAGCGATATTCATCACCAAAGTTTGACTTCCGTATTTGCTTTTTCCCTGAAGCTTCATGTTTAAGGAGAAATTTAAAATATATTTCAGGTACCTTTACTTTAGCAGCGGTCTAATCATAGAAGTTATTTAACTAAGTAAGTACTACCGTTTTTATATAATGATGGTTATAAATATAATTCTGTACAAAAAAAAAATAGTAATAACAACTCATGAGCGTTCCTTAATAATACACCGCGGAGCGTATTACAACATTTTTTAGTCACTTTATGTTGGATTGAAACCAGTACTAACTTGTTCATTTTAAATACCACGCTGTATATATTTTCTGATATTAGCGCAGAGATCATTTATGAAAAATTCAACAGTACCTAATAGCCATCTCGGTGGTCTAGTGGTTAACATACTTGAATATAGAACCAAACGCGGATTCGAACCCGACTGAGGTCGGTGAGAACTGTTCGGTAGGAAAAAGTCGGCTTCTTGTCGGTTACGAAAATATTCCGTAGACCCCGTGCAACTTCTGATATGCGATACGTTAAGAATCCTTAGTGACGTTGGAAATACATCAAATAAACAAAATAAGGGTGTACAATAAACCAATAATAGATGCAGTGCATTAGGATGCTTGGAAACCGCAGCCCTGATCTTACCCATTCAAATCAAACACGCAAACAAACAATCTAGTTTGCTATACCTTACATTATTAAGAAATTATCTCGTTCACTATTTTGCCGGGAGTTGAGAAGTCGTCGGACAGTGAACAGTAAATTACAGATGTAAAGAATAAAAATACCAGCACGCACATTGCTTTAAGAGAAATGTTTGAATAGCACTGGTTTCAATTTATAAATATATACGCATGTACACGTATTAAGTAATAACTAGAGCTCGGATTATATGCAAGATGCATATCTTGTTATATTGACGTAACTTCACAACTTCTATACGAATTACGTGAATTAGAGCAGATTGGAGTCCATTTTCAATTGCATATTTCAGTAATTTGATAGGTATTTGACCATACGAGGGTGGTTCATCATTTATTATCTCTAATGTAGAAGTAAATAATGAACAAGAAAAATTCCGTCAAATCCCAAAACACTGTTGCCGTTATCTTTCCGGCGGATGAAGTGACATGTAACTTTCATGGGGGCGGGAAACCAAGAAGCCGCCATTCCGTACTCATACCGTTTTGACTCTGACTCAAAGTGATGAAACCAAGTTTCATTTACGGTTACAAATCTTTCCAAAAATCCATTCAAATCCGTGTCCATTAATCTCAAATTGCTCGCAGCTGTGGAAAACCTGACCCTCTTCTGATCAGGTGACAACATTTTCGGAATCGAGCGTGGACCTTTTTTAGATCAAATTTTTGGTGCAAAATTTTCTCAACGCTTCCAACGGAAAATCCACATGTCTCATGAATATATTTGACGGTAATTCTCTGATCACTCAGTACCATATCATGGACCAAATCAATATTTTCTTGAGTGACTACAGTTTTTGGTAGTCCATCGCCTGACTTCCCTACTTATTTGAAATCCCCGCACCAATTCTTAATTTCTTGATATTACGCACCCAACACACCCGACAAGTCATTATAAATTAATATATATATGTACATATATATATATATATATATATATATATATATATATACAGGGTTTTTCAACGAAAAGTAGCCACCCTCAGTATCTTTCAAAACAATTTCTGGACGTCTGTCACCAACCCCTTAGCCGTCACAGCCATCCTCTCTAAAATTTCAAATGGCACCATACCATGTGTGGCACATCGTTGGAAAGGTTATTTTACAAGGAATTCATTATACTATTCATTTTTTTATTCGCTTGAAATTGAGACATAAAAATAGATTATCAATAGATTATTAGACATAATTTCGCAAAACTGTAGTCTCCGATCATTGTCGTCTTCGTTTAGTTCTTGAGCAAGTTTTAGGTACCTTGTATGGGTGAAATTTGTGCTTTTTTAAAATTATCCATACACTGCTTGTTGAAACCCCCGATGCCTGGGGAAGTTGATTTAAAGAGTGATTGTTATCCATTGCAATGTGTCCCAAAATAGCAACTTCAACAGGTTCATTAATAATTGGTTTTTCTGGTTGATATTTTTTGTTTGTTACTGAGCAAGTTTCCATGAATTTTTGCATCAATTTTATAACATACTGATGGCGAATGAATTTATCGGGATGAATTTCATTGAAAGCTGCGTGCTTTCTAGTCAGTGATCACAGAAATTAAAATGCCTTCTCTACTACTACGAGCATGATCACCAAACAACCGAATTGGTACGATTTTTTCTCTTAAAGTCAATGGCATTTTAATTCTGTGATCACTTAACGCAATAAAGTTTAATCTGACTGACATTTAACACTAGTGTCAAATTATTACTTTCCATGGCACACTAAATATTAAATTAAAAAATAAACTTGTAATTATTTTGTGTATAGACCAAAATAATGAAAAAATTAAAAACGCGAATTTTGTGATAAAACTCGGCATGTGGGGTTAGAATAATATTCTGAACAACTTTTTCTAATAATTTTTTTCGATATCTCTAACGCGACGCAAAATATGGAGAATTGACCCTGTTTGTGAATTCGTAGTAGGCTGAGTTTAAAGTTCAGATTTCATTTGAGTATCTTAAAAAGTGTGACCCA
>JABXWE010014977.1:0-30992 GCA_014611495.1 Limonius californicus | reverse complement strand
ATATATATATATATATATAGGTATTGCTGGGAAGCTTAGATACTAATTGGGCGGGGGTGCCATCTAGTGGTTTTATTGTGATTTGTTGTAAATTAATAATATTTTAAAAATGGGTTTTGGCAGCTGACAGTTATCCCATCTGTCATAATCTTTGAATTTTCATTGGTAGTTAAGGTAAATTAAAAAAGGAGTTTCTTTTTGTTTTTGGTTTTCGAGTTTTTTTAATTTGGATGTCAGATAAAAAATGTAATATTTAAAAAAAAGGAGAATACATCATCATTAAACGAAATGAGGTTTTAGTCGTCGCAGGTAGAGAGTGGTTTTGGCGTGCCAAGCTTCAGTGAAAGGATTGGTGCTGATAAGGGATGGACTGGTTGCGGTGACATTGAAGCAAGGCAAGAACTCTGGAAATTTCTTGTTTCCCGAAAAACGTTTTGGCGATTGCTGGCGCAATCATGATCCAACCTTCAGTGGCGTGCCTGCGATTTTTGTCTGCTTCGTAAGAACCTAAGAACATCGCAAATTGTGCCTCCCTCTACTCCCTATTTGAAGAAAACTAAGGTACAAATTGTTATTGTGTTGTGAAATCTTGTTGTGAGATTAATTCTACCGGTTTAAAGTGCTGAAACTTTTTTGATGCAACGCAAAGCGCCCTTCAATCGCCAATATTGCTATTATTACTCGTAAAGTGTAAGTAATTTCTATAACCTCGAACGTCACTGACTGCGCAGATCTGTGTGTTTAGTAAAGTAAATATCGCAAGCCAGTGGCGGCAAGCTCTTTGTTTGAACGTTCTAACATCCCTCTGTGTTCAACGACATTGATTGCTGTTTTGGTTGTTTTTTTGTACGGTGTGTGTTATCAATTTCAAGCAATATGGGGGATACAGGGTGATTCAAACATATGCGAAAAACTGTCGAGCATCATCATCATCGCTAATATCAATCCATTTGGGATGTAAGCCTCTCCTAGTGAATACCATTCTTGTTTATTTTGCGCCTTTTGTTTCCAGTTCTAGTTGGCCATCCTTTTAATGTCGTTAATCCATCACATGGGAGGTCTTTCTCGAGATTTTTTTCCTTGCCTAGGCCTCCACTGCATTATCATCTTCGTCCATCTATCGTCTTCCAACCTCATCACGTGACCCGCCATTTCGGTTTTAGTGTTTTTCCACTACGTCCTCTACCTTTGTAATTTACCTTATCCAATCATTTGTTTTACGTTCAACCACATATAGCTGAGGTTATTTAACACCTGAATCACACAGTATTTTTTTAATGCGGTGCGGGTTACTAGGATGTTGGTATTCTAAATTTCTTACATCAATTCATCAATATATAAATAACTTTTTTGTTTCTTGCCCGATTGTGTTAAACTTTGTTATTTCGGAAAGCTAACAGTCCAATCTTAATTTCTAGTCTGTAGTTGTGGTTCTATATAATTGAGTATGAAAAGTGGATGAAATCTGATCCCGATAAGGAAAGTTGGTTTAAAAATGTGTAAGTTAAGGTAAATCTTGAGAATGACATTGCTAATCTAAGTTTTTTTTTGAGCTAACATTCTGTTTTCTAAAAAAATAGGTCTGTAACAATTGAATTACAGATGCCTAATTTTCAAATTTTTAAACCAAACGTTTGACTTCCACGTCATATTTCATCCAGTTTTCACACTTAAGTGTACACTTTTTTAGTTTTTTAAAACGACGCTTATCAAAATGGAACAAGAAACACAAAAATTACTTATGTAAAAATATTTTGAAGCCCCAATTCCCTCCGACTATCCCACTTGGAAGATGTCGAGGTGTTTGTACAACTGGTTAAGAGAAATAAAACCTTCCTACAACAATGCTAGGTATAATAATATTTTATTCGTTAACCTAATGGGCAATTTTTAGAGCACTTTATTATAATCTCACCGGCCTATAAATATATTACCTACTTCCGAAACTGTACGCACAGCTCATTACGAATTTATTTCATTATCATCTTAATACACTAAATTTATTTTAAAGCCTTGAAATAAATTAGATTAAATGAGACATCCCACAATCATGTTACAATGAGCGTATTTTGTAAATGCTCTCTTTTATACGTCTTTCTTGAATAGAGTCTAGGAGTACTTTGATAGTTTTATATTTGCAATAATTACATAATACTCAGTTACAAGAAATTGAAAGTTCCTGTTTACATTCTTAAATTTTCAGTTTTGTTTTGCTGCATTGTTAGACAACGACAACCAAGATGAAGATGGAAATCAAACATCGGATTTTACAAAAAAGGATCCTAAGCCCCTACCCATTTTCATATCAGGTGTTAAGGTTATTGCACCTTTAATTGAGTTGCTAGAAACAATAGCAAATGATGAATATGAAATAAAAGTGCTGCATAACGACGAAGTCAAAATCATACCAACAACCTCAGCCAAATATACCACTATAATTAAGGCATTAAAAAACAAAAATACAGAATTTCACACCTACCAAAGAAAACAAGAGCGCACTTTTAAGGCAGTCATCAGCAACTTACACCCGTCCACCAATCTAGTAATAAAGCAAGAACTGAATACACATGGGCATCAGGTTACTAACATTTGGAACATTAAACAAAGAACCACCAAGAAAGATCTACCACTAGTTTACGTTGAAATTGTACCAGATGAAAGTAACAAGAACATATATAATATAGACAAACTTCCCCACTCAGTAGTGCATATTGAACCACCACGTGTAAAAAGGCAATTGCCCCAATGCGCCAAATGCCAGCCATTTGGCCACACCAAAAACTTCTGTAACAGGACTCCAAGATGTGTCAAATGCAGCATGCAGCGCAGCGTGCAAACAAACCTCACACATGCCCAAACTGTGACAAGTAATTTTCCCAGAATCCCCAATAATACACTTTAACCACAACAATTGTCATTAAACAACCCACCTGACGACATAACTGAACTAAAAAGATAATGAAAGGCTTAATGGAGCAAATGGGAACAGTACTAAATCTATGGTTGCGAAAATTGGTAATGGCGCTACACCTTAGAATAGCTGAATGGAACGCCAATGGGCTAACACAACATAAGGATGAATTAATATCTTTTCTCACAAACCAATACATCGATATCGTGCTTATATCAGAATCACACTTGTAACGAATTTTCCGGGAAGCAACCGTTTCAGCATTTAGTAATTAAATGTTATGTCGCTTTAGTTCCTGAAAGAGACGCCTGCGGCAGTGCAGGTGGAGTTCTAAATTGCTTTTCTCCACGCACTCATCATCGCGTTCGATCACACTTCGGAGGAGACGCATAGAGAAAGAGAACCCAGTATATATCTTAGATCCCAGCACAAATTCGACTACCTTGGAGTCAAGCCGAGAAGAAAGGCCGAACAGAACTATGAGTCACAGACTTCAGCGAGGAAGTCAGCCCAGAATTGAATTACCAGTCCGCCAGAGAAGGAAGCAAACCGAAGTTGAGCCGCCGAAATATTCTCAGTCCGTGAGAATATTCCAGTCCGTTGGAGAATTCCATAAAATCCGCATACCTGTACGGTGTCGCATTTATTCATTTTGTGGAACAAACAAACAATGCGTTCTAGTCGGTCAGACCAAATTGTACGTATTTTTAAAATTAAGCATTACCAATTACCATTACCAACATTTAAATTCAATTATCGTCGCGATTATGAAGCCAAGAACGTTTTCCAGCACATTTGGTTCTAGCGACCAGTGAGTTATCTGCATCTGTTCATTGAACCAGTGAAGCCACGGAAACCGTAAACAACTGCCCAGGCTGATTAAATTAACCAGTACGCGTACCAGGTGACAATTTAATCTTATAACTGTGTGAACACTGGAAACGATTCCGATTAGTGGTTTCGGGATACATTGTGTTAAACGCATTTAAAACTAACTGCCAGGTGGCAACCATTTTTCGTTTGTTTATGTAAATACAGAGTACATATGCTGCTCGCGGCCTACAGCTGGACCGTAACCTTCGCGGTCCATGCAACCGAACTTTCGATTCCATCCAGGGCCGTAACGACCGAGATTTTGCAGACATTTATGCTTTTCTTTATAACCTCAGAATCAGATATATTTTTTTGCCTTTATTTAACAGTTAAATTTAACAAATCTTGTTATAACGATTACAGTCTCTCCGCATATTATTACGAACTTCTGGGTCTGAGCTAAAACCAGGCAATCGTCCCCACATGGACGGACCGTTACACACTTCACAGACAGAAGCTATATAAAAATTCCAGGGTATATGGTATACACACACAACATCCCGATGGCGCAGCACACGCTGGTGCAGCAGCGATTTTTAAAAGCTCGATCAAGCACTATGAACTGCCTGAATATAAAAAAGAGCACCTTCAAGCTACCACGATCGTATTTGAAGACTGGAGAGGACCTTTAACAATCTTATCGGTATATTGTCCCCTAGACAACAATAACAAAAAGGATCAGTATGAGCACTACTTCCATACGCTGGGAAACCGATTTATACCAGGAGGTGGTTTTAATGCGAAAAATGTACAATGGGGATCCAGGCTGACCACGACCAAAGGCAGAGAACTGCTGAAAGCAATTAATAACATTGGCTTACAACATATTTCAACTTCTGGCCTACAGACTTAAATAAATTGCCTGACTTACTCGATTTTTGCGTAGTAAAAGGCATCAAGTTAAACTATCTAAAGGCTGAGTCGTATCTAGATCTATCAGCTGACCACTCATCAATTATAGTTACCGTAGGTGTGCATGTCCTACTCAGTGAAAAGGCACCTGCTCTAAATAATAAACATCCAAACTGAGATCTGTATAAAGATTTGATGGATGAATCACTTACACTGGACATCTATTTAAAAACAGAAGATGAACTGGTAGTAGCAGTAGAACGACTCAATCAAGTTATTCAACAGGCAGCTTGGCAGACAACTCCACAACTTACGCAGTACATTACAAACACAGCCTGTTCTATAATAGTGAACCAGAAAATTGTTATAAAGCGTAGGCTCCGGAGAAGATGACATGTAACAAGGCATCCATAGGACAAGCGCAGATTAAATCAAGCTACTGCTGAACTCAAGAGGCTCCTTTCCGACATTAAAAACCAGTCTATACAAAATTATAAAATATTTGTTTCCCACAGAAATCACCGAATACTCGCTCTGGAAAGCAACTAAGAGGCTAAAGCAACCACAACAACACAAAAAACCACCACGAGCAGGCGATGAAATTGGGCCCGAACCGATCAAGAAAAAGAGATGGCCTTTGCAAATTACCTGACTGAAGTATTCCAACCCTTTCCCTCTGAAATTTCAAATAAAGAGAAAAATGAAATCCAGCGGCATCTTGTAGCACCCTTTCAGATGCGTCTCGCCGCTAAGCAATTCACCATACAAGAAACAAAACCTATTTAACCTAGTAGCAGCACTAAGACTACGATTTCTCCCAACATAATGGAAAGTTGCCATGATTATTTTAATCCCTAAACCGGGTAAGTTTATAGACAACGTAGCATCACACAGACCAATTAGTTTGTTACCCGTTTTATCCAGGGTCTTTGAAAAATTATTGCTATCGAGATTGACGCCTATACTAGAGGATAACAATTTAATACCAAATCATCAATTTGGTTTTCGCAGACAACAAGCTACCATCGATCAAATCCACAGAGTAGTGGACAAGATTAACAAAGACTTTGAAGGGAAAAGGTATTGTTCGGCCATATTCTTAGACGTCTCTAAATCCTTTGACAAGGTACGCGGCATGATGGACTACGTTATAAAAACAAGAATTATTTACCATCAGACTACCATCAACTTATCAAATCATATCTTGATCACAGACATTTTCTCGTAAAATTTGGTGATTTTCGAACAACTTTATTTCCTGTCAATTCTGGTGTCCCTCAAGGTAGTGCGTTGGGTCCGATATTATACCTACTATTCACAGCAGATCTGCCTACCACTAGAAGAACAATGACTGCAACATTCGCGGACGACACAGTTGTACTTGTTTGCATCCCGACCCACGTATGGTGTCTCATAACCTCCAAACCCATTTAAATACATTACCAGTATGGTTCAAAAAGCGGCGCATCAAAATTAGTCAAGCTAAATCAATATATGTGACTTTCGCCACAAGAAAAGATACCTGTCCACCAGCCTCGCTGAATAATCAGCAGGTTCCGCAGGCAGAAAGTGCCAGATATCTACGAATCCACCTTGATAGAAGATTAACCCGGAGGAAACACATATGGATGGAACGCAAACAGTTGGGTGAAACACTTCGAAAAATGTATTGGCTAATAGGACGTAAATCGCAGCTATCGCTAGAGAATAAATTACTGCTTTATGAAGCTATCCTCAAACCGGTTTGGGCTTACGGTATACAACTGTGAGGAATAGCAAGTAATTCTAATATAGACATATTAAGAAGCTTTCAAGCTAAGTTATTGAGATCCATAGTGAACGCTCCATGGTATGTGCCGAACGAAGTTATACGCCGCGATCTTGGTATCCTCACAATAAACGATGAGATACAGAAATACAGTATTCAGTATCATGATCGGCTTAGTGCCCACCTAAATACACATGTGGAGTGTTTACTGGTAAACGAAGACGAGGAGCCGAGGCTCAAAAGGTTCAAGACGTCGGATTTGCCAAATAGTATAAGTGCTTATGTTGTTATATATCAGTAGTGTCAGTAAGTGACAGATTGTAAAGTTACATTTTAAAAAAATAAAAATATATAAAAAAATTGAAAAAATTTATAGAAACTTAACTTTATATAATATATACAGAAGATCCCAGATGGAGTAGACTACCATAGGTATATTTCTTACTATTAAATATAGATATTATATTCCAATAAAACGCTATTTTTATTTACTTATAAGAAAGATGCTCATTGTAGCCTACTCAGTCTGGGATACTCTGTATATGCACATATAGTACAAAAGTAAGTCAATTAAAAACTAGGAGTTTTATTTATTTCGTAACATATCAAACTTTTTTCGTACATATGACGGTTGCGCAAATAATTTGCGTAATTGTAAATTGCAAAAAGACATTTATCAGTTCGAGGCTTTTTTGTTAATTATATATCGTAATTTTTTTCATTCACACTTCAAAGCTGTTCTTTTTGAAACAAAACCGTGGCGCTACTTTATTAACGTCCGTGTTGATTTGTGAAGGTGCTTTAAATAATTGGAAACATTTTTAATGAGTGAAACAACACCTCCGGTGTGTACGAAACGAAAATCAAACGATACACGTATAGTAATTGTATCTTACGCTTACAATAATATTAATAAAAACTTACGATTTTATGAAGACACGCGAATTTGTATGTTCTCTGAATAAGATATAGATGGCATTAGTTGTATTGCCTTACGCTGAAAGGTAGAAAGACTTAAGATTAAGTAGGTAATTAGTAGTCCTGAAGTTATTAATGCGAGGAACTGCTTCATCTGTTTAATTAACAACTGCAATAGATCAAGTCACTTTGTCAAATACTTAGTTATTAACAGCTTTTGGATTAAGGTATTTCTGTTTTAAAACTAGAAGAAATGGAATACCGTGTTGTATTTAAATTTTGTTAAAAATATTCTGTAGACAACGAAAATTCATACTCATATCAAAAACTCTGTAAATATCTCTGTTTCTGTCTTCTCCATAGCCGTGTAAGCCTGGAAGTCGACGGTCGCAGCGGATGGCCAAAAAGTTCAAGAACACCAGAAATAAATTTGGAGTACTGCCGATTAAAGGGTACTGGAATTGCTAAGCCTGTAGAGGTAGATTACGTATCTCAACAGAAGAATTAGGTGTGAAAGAGCTATCCACAAAATAAGTATCAAATTTACTACCAACTGATCACAAATTAAACAAACGCAAATTCCTCAAAAGTGTTTGGCCCATTTTAAGAAAAATACAAGTGAATGTGTGCATTGATTTGTAATCATAAATGTAACTACGAGTCAACAGTATATTACCGAATCGAAACAGCAATCATCGCTGTTAAGTATTGGCTCAATAAAACAACTTTACTTTGTATTATTATATATATTGGAGGCTGTCTTTGGTGTCCGCCCACTTGCTTGCCACCGCTTGCTCGCCTGCCATTGGCTCGCGGACTCTATGCTCGACAACTATTTACTCGCCACATCAATTGCTCGCCAGACATATACTCGTCGAGCAATTTATTCTTAAAATAAAATATTATCTGTAGACATTTAGTATGTATATATACTGTTGTTAATTCTCAAAGTATTACCTTCCCCTAAGGAATGTTGATAGTCAAAGCAGGGTTGCTCGTTCTTGTCTTTGAATTCGTTATAGGGCAATACTTATTTGTTTTGTTCCTAATAAAACTAAATAGAAATGAATCTGAGTTTTACATTGAATATATTTTTAAATTGCTTCTAATTAATAACTTTTCAAAACACCATAAAAATTGCATTACTGTTATAGAAGCAGTATTTTAACTATCCAAAAATTTTAATAAACAGTTAACTACTTCCATAAACGAAATTTGCTTAAAATATCACATTCTATTTTAAACAAAAACAATACTCTCCCTGTACTTATTGTATCTGTAAATAAAAGTAGAAGTTCCTATTATGAAGAAAAAGATGTGCTAAATTATTTTACAAACGAAGGTGCCTAACAAAATATAGACTAGCTTTTCTGCGTTGGTGCAGTTATACTTAGTACTGCGGGACAGTTGCCTGTCGAGCAAACGGATGGCGAGCAATGTTCTTTAGCGAGAATCTTCCCCTCGAGCAAACAGCGGCGAGCAAGTGGTGGCGAGCAAATAACCCAGAACTCTGTCTTGATGCCATATTTAAGAGATCTCTCCACCTATATGTAACTTCATAATCAAAGAAATCCAGGAAAAAATCAAATTTCTAAACAATAAATAATCACCTGAATTCGACCTCATAACTGCACTTCTCTTAAAGCAGCTTCTGAATAAAGGAGTGCAGTTTCTGCAAGTACTATTTAATGGCATTTTGCGTCCCACAAACTGGCCGTCACGATTAAAATTTTCCCAAATCATCCTTATCGTCAAATCTGGTAAGCCTGCCAATGATGTGAAATCCTATTGTCCCATTAGCTTACTTCCACTAATATCAAAGTTGTTGGAAAATTTGATCTTAAAAAGGATAAAAGAAAATGAACTTCAAGAAGGAAAGCTTCCAGAGCACGAATTTGGTTTCCGTCATCAGCACTCTACCATACAAAAGTGTTATGCCGTAGTAAACATAGTTCAAACAGCACTCAAAGCTAAAATACACTGTTTTTGCAGTATTTTTAGATATAAACCAGGCATTGGATAGGGTTTAGCAAAGAGGATTGTTATATATATTAAAAAATTTGTTCCCTCATCAGTACTACCTATTATTTCAATTCTATTTGCCAATCGATCTTTCCAAACAAAAATTAGCAAGAAAGTTTCCCAGATCAACGAGAGATATAATTCAGCGTTTCCAATCAATGATTATCAGAAAATTAGTGAATGCTCCATGGTTTGTATCAAATCAAACTCTGCACGGTGACATTAAAACCCAATATGTGGGAGATGTTATTAGGCTTTGAAATATCACGATATTTTGAAAAGCCATTCCAACGAAATAATCGACCCAATAAAGGAGGAATCCAATCATCGATAGTTAAAGAAGAAGTGGCCAAAGGATCTGACACATTACTGCAGGGATCATTCCAATGGGCCCATCACGTCTCTTAAATTATGTTATAGAATTAGCTCATAGAATGTATAATAATATTTTGAGTACTCATACATGCGACAAAATCAATAAAAACAACATTTATACATCTCAGAAACTTGAATAACTATACATTAAGCGGCCAGCAACTAAGTGTGCAGAAGTGCAAAAGTAAATTTGAAAGTGGGCACCTAAGCACACTAACCTATCAAACCTAGCTGGTGAAGCGATGGAGATAGTAGCTGCCAAAGGAAGCCCTAGGGGGGAGTATCACCCCTGCTGTGGACAAGCTCCTAGCCAAACTAAAAAGGCAAGGATACGGGGGTATGCCGATAATCTGGTAATACCCATCTCGGGGAAGTTCGATAACATAGTCCCAGAGCTCATGCAGGAAGCTCTAAGCATCGTAGAAAAACGGTGTTCCAAGGAGAACCTCAGTGTAAATCTACAAAAAACGGTACTGGACGGTTTAAAACTGCCAAACCTTTTCAATGAACAATTGCAAGTGAGTCAGGAGGCTAAATATCTAGGTATTGCCCTGGATGCAAAGCTAATCCGGAAATCACAAATCTGCAGCAAAGCTGTAAATAAAGGCAAGATAACCCTTATGGCAACAAAGCAAGTACTGGGCAAAACCTGGGAACTTAAACCAAGCACAGTACACTGGCTGTACACTGCCATAGTAAAACCTATGGTTACCTATGGATCGCTGGTATGGTGGA
The DNA here is from genome assembly GCA_014611495.1 of Limonius californicus. NCBI lineage: Eukaryota > Metazoa > Arthropoda > Insecta > Coleoptera > Elateridae > Limonius > Limonius californicus. Next base: position 20,538 of record JABXWE010014977.1, on the reverse strand, counting down.
ACAACGACAAGCTAGGTTAGAACTATCCAAATTCCAAAGACTTGCTTGCTTGTGTATCATAGATGTGATGAGAAGCACCTCAACAGCAGCCATGGAAACCCTACTAAGCTGTCTCCTTTTGATATCATAATCAAGGCGGAGGCTAGGTTAGCCGCGTACAGGCTTAAATACAATCAAAGCTGGAAAACCAGCACTATTTCTGGACAGACCAGGACAGAAAACATTATTACAAACTCATTACTACAAATGAAAAGCGACATGATGCCAATCAGGCAAAACTACAATAAACCCTTCAACATCCAGCTAGACTGGAGCGAGGGGATAATTCAGAGCCGTGGTCAGACTAACAAGCTAATCTAGTATACAGATGGATCTAAAACTGACAACGGCACTGGTGCAGGGATATATATGGCGAATTTCCCGAATTTAATACATATGCAACTCTGGGGGAAAATGCCACAGTATTCCAAGAAGAAGGGATTGTCTGCAAAACCTAATAGCTCCGGCAAGCCACAACAAGGTAACCCTAGTGTAGATGCCGGGACACAGAAGTATACAAGGCAATGAAAATGCTGACACATTTGCCAAAAGGGGATCATAAACACCTTTTACTGACCCTGAATCAGTATTTGGAGTCCACTGAAACTACAATACGCAGCTGGCTGATTGGGTGGACAAACAAAACACACCAAAACCACTGGAACTCCGTGACTGGATTGAGACATAGTAAAGCAATGCTAAGGAAACCATCCAAAAAACTGACGGATGACATACTGCGATTAAGCAGACTCAAAATCAGGCTACTAATGGGGCTGATAACCGGTCACTGCCACCTTCGAAAACATATGCGCATACAATGGGCATCCAGAAGGAAGAACCTATTTGCAGACTCTGTAATGAGGAGAAAACAGCCTCTCATATCATCTTCGACTGTGAAGCTCTTGCCAGACGGAGCTATACACTCCTGGGAAAAGCAAACTATCGAGAACCTCTAAGAGAAAACCTAGTGAAGAGACTACTAAACCTGATAGAAACGGCAAAACTCTTCACTGAATAGGCGACATGATGAGTAACACAATAAGCCTTAAGGCTGTGGTGTTGTGAAATGGTAGCAGTACCTCGTCTGCTAGTAGGTAATAGCATCCATTTTCTGAGATGCTTAAGAAAAATTGCTGAGTACGTTTGAAATAGTTCAACAATAACAGGAGAATATTACACTAGTCTCTTTTTACCAATTTAAAAAACAAGTTTTGGTAGAAGGTTTATCAAATAAATACTCATTTTCATCAAGGCATTGTACATGCCCATACTAGTGTCGTTCCATCACAAAATTCAACCAACTTAAGCAATGTTTGTTGCCACTTCCCCGTCGTTTACGCAATTTTGCTCTGTCTATTCCGATGTATCAAAGCAATCCTTGGTGGGTAGAGATTTTCTCAAACGAATTATCCAAAGAAAATTGAATACATTGGGAAATGGAGGTTCATGATGGTATAAAGACTTCAAGGCATAATTGATTCAAGCGCATTATTGAAGATTATGCTGACCAATAATAGTATATTATGATACTTGTGTATAATGAAGCCTTTAAAACATATGCGACGAGTTTAACAGCACAACGCGAAGCGGAATGCTTTTAATGTCACTAGTGCTTTAAAGGCTCAATTATACACGTGCATAATATGCTAATTTTTATTATATCTGCATCATAATCTGGAAGGCAGCATTTTGATTAATTTTATAGGGTAGATTGTGTGATGTGACGCAATATCGTTAACATGAAGTTTGCTTAACATTTGCTGTTTATGTTGCTATGTCAATTCGATGTTTTCCCAATTTGAAGCCGCGATTAATTTAATTTTCGTTATCACTATATAAACAAAGAAGTTGATGACGTCATTGCACGCACATGTTGTGTTTTTGCACGCGCTTTCGTTTATAAATCAAGGATTACGATGCAGGTTTAATAAAAAAAAAATATTTCATAATTATATTTATAGTTTTTCTATTCCACTCCTTCAGAATTTCTTATGACCAGATCTGGGTGAAGGACTTTGGTAAAATACTTCAAAGTAGCGCTTAAAGCACTTTTTGGGCTTTTAAAAGACGGTATTTCGCATATGAAATACACTGTATAAGTATTTGACGCTTTTAAAGTAATTGAAGAACTTTTCAGTATTTCAGTTAATTTAGAAAATAATTTCCTTTCAAAGTGCTTGAAGCACTCCAAAGTAATTGAAAACACTTTTCTAATTCATCATAAGCCCTCGGCACTCTTAGATAAGTCTCAACTTAAAAATTCGGAATTATCAAATAGAAATACAAAACCGCTTAGTTATACGCTTTGCGTGCTTGGTGCAACTATTACTTTTTTAGAATATAAAGATTCTCTTCATAGAATGCAAAACGTTTATCTATTTATCTTAAAGCAATTGTGTTTGTCTTAAATAATAAACACGTACAATTTACTTCGTAAACGATGAATTTTTAACGATGCCGCTTACATTTTAAAAGTGCTTGAAGCATTTTACGAAGTACCTAAAGCACTTTAAGCGCTTCAAATGCATTATGATGAGTACTTGATACGTTTATTTTCAGTACTTCACGCTTTACTTTCTCAAATACTTTACTTGGTAGTTGAAGCTCTTTTGTAACTAAAAATACTTGATACTTGTTACATTAAAGTACTCTGGGTGGGTGCTTGATAATTGAAACACTTTACCAGAGTGCTTTACTCAGCTCTGCTTATAAGCCTCGTAATACATTTCGAGATGTGTACCAACAAATCGAAGTTTGTCCTTTTACGTGTGTGTTTCATAACGACTAACTTTACCAGTTTTAGATATCTCCTGAAGATGACAGTCGTGAAATTCCACACACAGCGAAATAAGACCTCTACGTTCCCAACCGCAGTAATTAATCTTAAATATCCTTCCTAAATGGTGACTGTCACGATCATGAATAACCAGAATCTAAGCAGAAGTCCGTAGGTGAAAGACAACAAAGGTTGCCCCCACGAAGGTGGAACGGCAGGTTGTCTCCGAGAGCCCGTTAGCTCTGGCCTAGAGGTAACACCGAAACCATCTGCATAGTTCAATACAAGCAGAAGTAAATACGTGACCGCGAGCAAACCAGTGTTGGAAAGCACGTGAAACAATATTGACGTTTATCGCGAATTAGCTGTACTGTACGAGTTTTTTACATACATTTTACTTATTTATTAACGTTCGTTCTTTAGAAAGATTCAGTGCGGAAAACCTGCGTGTTTTTCATTTCTGGTAAGTAAACTTTATTTGTTTATTTTTAAGTGGCATTTTAAATAATTAAACCTAAGCATTTTTAATAAAGTAAATTTCTTACTGAAGAACATTTATTTGAATGGTATGCCTATTCAAGTACAAAAATAAATTAAAAAATAAGTATAGTGACGTAATATAATACCGGTATAGACATTATTTTTTCACATACAAAGAGATCGCGTTACATAAAAATTAAGAGCTAATTGAGAAGAACTGTTCCAGAACCTTAACTTTTTATTTTTCGGGTTTCTACAGATCTTTCAGGCTTACTAAGGATAATTCGACGTTTGGGGTGTTCATACAACAAAACTTTTCAATAGTTTGTCCTATAGAATTCATCTGGTATTGAGCGGAGAAATTGAAATATATACGAGTATTGCGAGTGAAATAAATTTCGTACCCAAGAAACTTAATTTATGTTTTTCTTTTTATGTTCGTAATAAATGTAAATACAAGCATAATGACATAATGCAATACCAGTATAGATAAACACTCAAGTTTCTACATACAGGATGGTTACTTTTAAATTTATACTTTTAAGCTAATTCAAGAAACTTTTTACGGAGTTACAACTTTTTATTATTCACGTTTCTATGGACCTTTTAGATTTACGTTAAAAGAAAATTTATATTTTCAAAGTTACATACAACTAAACTTTCCAGTAGTTTGTGCTGTAGATTTCATTTTATATTGAGGAACAAAACATGAACAATTAAATTAATCTGTATACTCTGAATAAAAACAATATTTGTTACCTCAGAAAAATTATATGTACAGGATGTTTATGAATTGCAGGGATAAACTTCTAGGGCTTAAAGTATACATGCAAACAAACATTTTTTGTTAATAAATGTATGGTCAAAAGTGTTTCCTTTCAGGGATAGAGCTTCTAAAAGATTCTTTAAGAGGCGCTTAAATGTAAGCAACTCAATTTACTACCTGCTATTTGTTTCCATAACAACGGAAATTAATACAGGATAACTAAAACCCTCTTTCCCACTTTCAAATTCAAATTAAATTAGAATTAATTAATTAACAAAATGTTTCAAAACTAACAATAGAAAAAACCAAAATTACAAAGCAAAAATCAACTATTTGAAAAATTTAAAATAACTAGTTCAAAAATGATCAAAACATTTTGTTAAGGGCTTTATTTATCCTGTATTAATTTCCATCGTTATGGAAACAAATAGTAGGTAGTAAATAGAGTTGCCTACATTTAGGCGCTGCTTAAAGAATAATCTTTGAGAAGCTCTATCCCTGAAAGGAAACACTTTTGACCATACATTTATTAACAAATAATGTTTGAATTTCACGTACACTTTAAACCCTAGAAGTTTGTCCCTGCAATTAATTAACACCCTGTATATATATACAACACAATTAAATCAAAATACTGCAACATAGTGTAATGCTGATAGACACTCCATTTTCTACCCGAAAGATGGGTGCTTTTAAAATTATAAAAATTAGTAGCTAATGTAGAAGAATTCTTACAGTGTTACAAATTTTTATTTTTCAAGTGGAAACTTGAAGAATAAACAATTATACAAACAATTTAGACTGCATTTTTAGGAGTTACATACAACAAACCCTTTGATTATTTTATATCATAGATTGTATATCATATGTATGTTACGTTCACTGAGAATAGCATTTATATACAATGTGTTTGAAACAGTTTTCACGTAAGGGAATTTCTTATCATTAATTCTCGAAAAACATCATTCCTCATAAAAATCTCGGCAATGCCTGCAAAACAACAACAATAAAAATTAAAAAGCGTCTGACATTGCACAGGGTAGACCAAAACTTAATAATTCGGCATACGAATATAACAGAAAATGTTACTGAGAAAAGTTATTCAGAATAACAAGTTATACATAGCTATGAAATAACAGCTGCCTGTAATCTTTTTTTTAAATAATACTTCACAGAAATTCTATTAAGAGAAGCAACAGCTTATTGAAAAATGATTTAAACTACTCTGTGGTAGCCCCTCAATACTCGTGATCAATACTCACTTAAAACTAATGCATGGTGAGGAATTTTCAAAGATTAGAATAATTTGACTTTCCTTGTTTCGACGTACTATGAATTGTCGACCTTACTTACAATATGGTACCAACAAGACGGCGCACCATGTCACAATACGAATAATTTTAGACAATACCTCTAAACTGCTTTTAATGCAAGATTAATAGACAGGTTTTCGGAGTGTTTTTGACCCGCTAGGTCCTCGGACCTCGCCCTTCTAGATTTTTTAAGGAAATGTTCTTATTAATAGGAGGTTATGAGTCTAACCTTAAACATAATTCACAATTCCACTACTCAACATTTGCATATAACATTTTCTTCGATGCTTGGATTTAAAGGTATTTCATTCTTCTTCAGCAAAAAGAGCACAGAAAGCTGTTATACAATAATTATGTATAACTTCTTATTCTGAATAACTTTTCTAAGATTTTCTATTACCTTCAGGAATAAGAACAAACCGAAATATTATATTTTGGGCTACACTGTGTAATGTTGGACACTTTTATGAAGATTTTTTTCGAGAAATTAATATTAAAGAAGGTTTCCATAAGTACAGAACCCTTTCAGACACCCTGTAGTTATAGCAACCCGGATTTTACACAAACAATGAATTATTTTTTAAAATTAAATATTACGTATTAATTTAATTTGTATTTTAGTATGAAAGAGATCTGTAAAACAAAACAATATCCGTAAATTTCTTGGTTTTCGTCATACGAACAAAACCAGACTCTCTGTATATTCTTGTAAAACATTATAGTGACATCCAAATAAAGCGTATCTAACGTGACTAACACCTTACCCACAAGTGTTCCTTCCTATAGAAATTTGTATGGAAATAAGCAACATTTAAAATAGCAATGACAAATTGTTTTCATTCAGAAATCTTTAACAATTATCGCCGCATAACTAATTCATATTTATCTTATAATAAAGCAACTTTTTATGCGATTCCTTAAAAAGACTAGCCGTGGAAAAGTTTGCCATTTCTACGTTTACGAGGAAAAGGCTGTAAAGTGCATCTCGACGATAAAGTATCGAATTTATGTACTCTTACCTTTTATCCAACTTCATGTAACCCAAGATCCCAACAGGTATAAATAACTACAACTCGATATAGAAAGCCAGCTGTTAAAGGTGGAATTTTATGTCTAGACGTTTCTTTATATAGTTCTGAGCAACTTCTGTTATTAAATATTACCAAACGCCAATAAATGTTACCTTTGGAGTAAACACATAATTTTACAATTAAATTTTTATGTGTATATGTATAAATTAAGATTTATTTTTAAAAATACAGAAACCCAAATACAGGCGCTTATTGAAAATCAGGAGTAGAAATCATAGATGTTAATTTCTATTTCACTTGTGCAAGTCCAGTTTTGGTATTTTCTTATTTACGAATCCAATCCATTTATTTGCATGCACATTAAATTACTAATACTGATAAAGCAGTATTAAAACATACGTTAGTTATGTTTTGATTTAAACTTGTTATCAGAGTAAGATTAGAAACAAGTAATTAAATGAATAATTAAAAAATATCTACAACAACGTTTCTTTATGTATTTATTTTAATAATATGGAGAAAACCTTGACAGCAATAAATGAAGTCAAGGCATGGTACCTATTATGGGTTAAAAGTCTTAAAGCGAATGGTCATATGTACTGTGGATAAAATTATTTTAAGAGGTAACAATAAATACTTTCATTTCCTGAAACACATAATAAAAAGATAATCAAAAATAAAACTTTTTGTAAAATTACAAGGTACAATTTTTCATGAACCACGCGTTATATAATTGTAATCATCAAATCTGTTAGAAAAATTAGTTTTGTGTTTGATAATTATATTATAAAACACTTCATCCATCGCAGAACATACAGGGTGTATCAGAAATAGGTACAAATATTAAATCCGATGGTAGATTACAATATATACAAACTAGAAAAAACATTTCTTTGGCAATGGGACCCTTAAGATGTGAGAAAATAATAATTGAAAATTTGACCCAAAATTGTTTGAGTACCGCAGGATAATAACAATAATTTGAGTTCAAAGACATATTATGCAAAGGAGAGTAAGATAGAAGTGCAAAAAACTTTCTTGTCACCTGCTATTAGGTAGATCAGTAGTTTCTATTCAGTCTGTTGTTGAAATCACAAGCCAGACAAGTTTTTACGTGTTTGCACTTTAGATTTACTTTACAAGGTAATAACCTTCTACATCTACAGCAACGAAAAGAAATAGCACTTACAGTGTTCAGTGATTCCAAAACAGGTGATTTCTAATGTTACTTTTCAGATGAAGACATTTTACATTTAATTCGACACTTGTTTTTGGTCACTGGTTTCTTGAGCACGTGGCCGCCCATCTTAGTTCAACCGGTTATTTTACCTGAGTGCGGACTTCGCACCCGTCAAATAAGACGAAACCCGACTGTAGTCGGTGCATAACAAAAAATCATATTTATGTACAGGGGTCTCTAAATTGACGCCCGTGGGAGATTTGGGATTTGATTCAGGCGGCTAAAACAAATCGAAAATTAAGAGTAGAAATTTTTCAGATTGTCCTTCGTTATTGTGTAATTAATGAAAAAGTAAATAATAAGTTTTATCGCACAGTCGCTCCAACTACTTGGGTAAGATAACTCAATTAGGTGTCTACGGTGCTGTTAAAAATTTATGAATCGATTTGACATATTGATAAATATTACTAATTTCATTTCCTTTTGCGGGCGCGCAGCGGCCTTTTATGCCGCATTTTAAATTATTTAAACATTTCACAAATATTATTGCTTGCATACCAGTGTCTATCTAGGTATGCTCAACAACTGAGTATTATAGGTAACTTCTTCTGCCGGCACTACGGTCCATGTAGGGCCTTGGCCTGCTCAATTACTTCCTTTCATTCCTCTCTATCTAGAGCCTTCCTCCTCCATCTTTTTATTTTCATTTATCTTAGGTCGTTTACCACATCATTGCTCCGTCTTTTCCTGGGTCGGCCTCGCTTCCGCGTCCCCTCTAGTTTTTTGTCAAATGCCATTTTTAGCGCGCGATTATTTTTCATTCTTGTTACGTGTCCCAGCCATTTTAATCGTTGGGACTTTACTGTGGCAAATTTATCCGGGTCTTCATATAGATTTCTTAACTGGTGATTCATTCGGGTCCTCCATTCCCCTCCTTCTTGCACTGGTCCGTATACTCGTCTTAATATTTTCCTTTCAAAGATACACAGGTTTTTCTCGTCTTCTTGTTTTAGAACCCACGTTTCGCTTGCATGTGTTACTACTGGTTTTATTATTGTTTTGTATATTCTCTTTTTGGCATTTCTTGATATATTCCTTGATTGCAATATCTTTTTTAGTGCATAGTAGCTTCTATTTCTCGCTGCGATTCTTGTTTTTATTTCTTCGCTTGTTTCATTGTCTCTTGTGATTGTGCTTCCTAGGTATGTATTTAAATTGTTGGGCTTCTTCGTAATTGTGATTATTTATTCGGATGTTTGTCTGTTCTCTTCTCATGTCTCTTGTCATCAGCACGTACTTACTTTTTTCTACATTTACTTTTAATCCGGCCTTTTTTCCCTCTTTTTGTAATTCACAATATGCAGTCTTTAGAGCTTGTTTTGTTCTTGCTAGGATCACTACATCATCTGCATATGCTAGATATTGGCAGGTTCTGTTATATATATTCCCTCCCCGGGATTTGTATCTATCTTTCTTATACATCTTTCGAGTAGTAGGTTAACGTAGTGGACAGAGGGTCGCCTTGCCTTAGTCCCCTTTTCACTTCAAACTGCTGTGACAGGTTCTCTTGGTTTTTGTGTGTTGTATTGTCCTTTTCGATAGGATAACTAGCATTTCCGATATACCAGCTTTTTTCATCGTCTGTTTTATATATTCTCTCTTAACACTATCGTATGCCTGCTTGAAGTCAATGTACAGTTGGTGAACATCGATATTGTATTCGTAGCAATTTTCCAGGCTTATTCTTATTGTGAATATGTGATCTGTCGTCTATCTTCCGCTTCTAATCCCTGATGGGAATTCGCCTAATGTTTCTTCTGCGTATGATTTTATTCTTCCAGCTAATATAGAGACCATAATTTTGTATACAACTCCTAATAAGGATATTCCTCTGTAACTATCGCACTCCAGCTTATCTCCTTTTTTCTTATAGATGGCATACTATTGCATTTGATCAGCCATCTGGCATTTTCTCTTGCTCTAGCTCGTGTATTTTGTCTCCTAGTTCTTCCGCACACACCTAACCACATTGGGAATCAGAAACGATGCCCTCTGTCGGAAGTGTAAAACAGAAGAAGAAACCTCTATTCATGTACTCTGTCAGTGTGCAGCGCTTGCCACTCTCAGATTTAGGGTCTTTGGGGTCTGGTTTCCAGAACCCGAGGACATTGGAAGAGCCCCACTGAGACAGATCCTGGCCTTCATCAAAAGGTCGGATCTGCTCTAATGATGGACGCAACAGACAGGATGCGCAATGGATCAAAACATCTGAGTGCTGCACATCTGGGCCCTGTCAATTTAGAAATGGAATAGAATAGTTCTTCCGCTTCATTCTTTGCTAGTTCCGCTGTTACCTCGTCTTCTCCGGGCGATTTTTGGTTCTTTAGTCTGTTCGCTTGTTGTTTAAATTCTCCGTCGTTGGTGGCTCTATGTATAGGTGTGGGCCGTAGTACTGAGTATCTTTATTATCGTCATCTTCTTCTGCTTCCTCTTCTTATTCACTGTCATTAGCCTGCAGTAGTTCCTCAAAATATTCTTTCCATCTTGCAATTATCCCTTCCTCGCCTGCTACTAGTTCACCTTCTTTGTTTTTACATATATTTGTTCTTGCTTGATACTGTTCTTTTTCGTCTTTCATTTTTTGATAAAAGACTCGTACACGGTGGTTTCTATATTCTTGTTCTAGTTCTTCTATTATAATTTTCGTAGGCTCTTTTCTTTACTCTGCACAGATTTCGGAGATGCCTTCTCTTAGTTTGATATTCTTCCATGTTTGTCCTAGTTTTTCTTTGTATCATTTTCTTTCCGGCTTCGTTTCTTTTCTTACGCGCTTCTCTACATTCTTTTCGTACCATTTATTACGTTTTCGTGTTGGGGTTTCCCCTATAATTTCAGTTGCTGCTGTGTGTATATCTGTAATTATTCTTTCCCATTTCTCTTGGCTATTCATGTCACCCATGTGTCCATTCAGGAGAGCTGTGACTCTTTGCTGGTATCTGATTTGAGTCTCCTCACCTTTCAGTTTTTCATTATCATAAACTCTCCGCTTATTCCTGTCATTACTCTTTTCCATTATTGTTATTCGTTGTCTATATTTCTCTTTCACTATAAAATGATCTGAGTCGCAGTTTGCCCCTCGGCAACTCCTTACATCAATGATGTTTGATGCGTGTCTTTTATCTATGAGAATATGGTCTATTTCATTGCGGGTGTTTCCATCGGGGGTTGTCCAAGTCTCTTTATGTATCTCTTTGTGTGGGAAGCAGGTGCTGGAAATTATCATATTTTTCGCCATCGCAAAATCTATTACTCTTCTTCCGTTTTCGTTGCTTAAATCGTGTTCGCTCTGTCTGCTTGTGGTTGGTCTATAGCGTATTTCTTTACCGATTTTAGCATTGAGATCTCCGAGGATTACTTTACTGTCATGCCTAGGGGCTGTCTCGTATATCTTTTCCAGGATATCATAGAAGGTGTCTTTGATTATTGCTAATTTCTCTTCAGTCGGTGCATGGCAGTTTATGAATGTCGTGTTGAAAAATTGGCCTTGTATTCTTATCGCGCAGATTCTCTCATTTACCGCTTTGAACTCTTTTACCATGTGTCTCATCTTTGTGTTGACTGGGAACCCTGTGCCCAGCGTATTATTTCTATTACCGCTGTTAAATAGTATAAATTTTTTCAGATCCATTATCTCCGTTCCCTTCCATCTTATTTCCTGAAGTGCTGCTATCTGTACTTTGTATTTTAATAGTTCATCTTTTACTTCTTGCATAGCTCCGACCCTATACAAGCTTCGTACATTCCATGTGGATATAATCAAATCATTCTTCCATTGTATGTAACACATGATGTAATTATCGTGATTGCTACAATGTTGTGTTAGTTGTGATTGAGATGTCAAAATTGAAAATGGTAAAAAAGTAAAAATAGTAGCAACCATATTCTCATTTTGAGCACATTTTTTGTTAAACTGCAGTTCATTTTCTAATTTTAGGGTATAAAATGATCAGGAAGTAAAAGTAAAGAAAGTGAAAGAGAGCCTAAAATATTGTAGAAAATATCCATACTAGCGAATTAGAACAATCTGTGGATAAAGATTTCGAATGTATAAAAATTGTGCAAAGTGAAAAGATAGATTATTAGTTTTACTTTGTCAAAGACAACCAAACAATAAAATAATACTCCAGTAGCTAGTTCGAATAAAACCAAAGCCAAAAATATAATAAATAAAAAATAATTAATGTGTCACCTGGGCTAAAAGTCTATTAAAAATGTATCAGCTGAATTTCATATATTTACAGCCAAACGTAGGATGGATAATATAAAAGACGACTGATTCATGTTTTACTGTTTCTTCAAGATTTTGTTGTGTTTATATTCTCAAACATGCTTTTTATTTGTACAAGATACTGACTAATTTTGAATTTATTTTGCAACAATTCTTTTTTATTTTTCTGTGGATATTGTTTGTGAAATAAATTAAGATATTTTTTATTTATATTGATTATTTACGTAAGACTAGGATGGCTCAATGGTAAGAGAGTTAGGCTTTCGATATAACAGTCCAAACGGTTCCTGGTTCGAATCACTCCAGTGGTCAGAAAACTTTTCTAATTCCCTAGTTGGTCGGTACTGGGTCCCAGTCTCCATTCGCCATTGGGGATTAAATTAATGCCACTCCTCGTATTACGGTTGCACTAGAGGAGTAACAAGCCTCCACACGCATACATCAGGCAGTTTAAGCACGGTTACGCATCAACACGGTAACTAGCAGAGTCGGATCCTGTTGCGCATTGTACAAACTAGCTTAGCTTAGCCTTTCCTCAAACCAAGAGGTGGGCCTACAAGGCCTGTGAAAGCTCTATAATAATATTAGTTATGTATGTTCTCTGTTGCGGCATGAAATACCACAACGCGCCCGCTCTTGAGATATGGTAAGGCGTGTGCGCCGTAGGGCGAAAGTAACATGATACTATTGTCATCGAGATTATATCGATATGTTCCAAGTATTAGTTGGGTGTAATAACAATGCTACTGGTGGAGCTAGGGGTCTAGGGCATAAGCGGAAAGATTTCCAAATAGACGGTACCCTGATGCAAAAAATAGAAGATGTGTAAAACAAAGGTTACTAGAAACACATAATTTAAAATGTCGATCAAGAACAGCAAGTTCTTGAATTTGTTGAGGCGAAATCAAGTACAAGCCTTCGAATTGTATTGTCCCAAACTCATTTCCAAAAAGATACAAATCGCCATTAAGGCCAAATTGCTTGCACCCATTTAGGCCTTAAAAGATAGAAAGCTTCCAGTCAATTTTTGTAGATGGTATACATAGCATAAACAATAATCCACATTTAATTGAAAGGACTCTGTGGGGTGAGGAATGGAGGCATCAAAACCCTCACTTAATACGCAGAAAATCTTATCAAAAACGATGGCCAATAAACATTTGGGTTGAGTTATTGAATAATAATACAATGACTCCAACCATTCTACCTAATCGACTGAATTCAGCCTTGTATCTTCAATTTTTAAATAAAAAATTTATTTATGCTCGATGAAGTTCCCTTAGCAAGTTAAATTAAATTGTTAGTTCCAACACGATGGTGCACCGTCACATTATGGAATACAAATCAGAAATTTTCTGAATGATATTTTCTCTGAGAGGTGGATTGGAAGAGGTGAATCCATACCATGGCCTCTTAGATCACCGGATCTAAATCTGTTGGATTTCTTTTTCTGAGACGATTTGAAACGTTTACCGCGAACCTGTTCTCAATCTTGAAATGTAGCTCGTATTCATACTTGTGTGGCTTCATTCAACGAGAAATGCTACAGTTCAATCTATTTGAACACATTTTGTGACAACATGCAGACTTGTTAATGTTATTCGTTTTTTACAAAAGTTTCATTTAAATGGTAAATTGTATCTTTTAATTAACTCGATAACGAAGGATAATCGGAAAAATTTCCACTATTAATTTTCTATTTGTTTTAGTCTCATAAACCAGATATCAAAGCACGGACGCCAATTTTAAGACACCCTGTATAGAAAAATATACCTAAATAAGATGTATTATAATAATCTCTCAACAAAATTAACACCTATGCTGAATACACCTAACTATGGTTTATTCATATATTTTTTAATAATTTATGTTGTTTCTGGCCAAGTCTAACCCATTCAATTAAGATTTAAAAATATACAGCAACCCCACATCTTAAATCTCAATTGTTGTAGATGGCAAAGATTTCAATTTACTTATATATTTGACAAACCTAGAGGTTCGCGCGTTAGACTTCTAGCCTGAAGGTCCTGGGTTCAATTCCCAGTACCGAAACATCGGATTTTTAACAGCCGTTCTCCCTCGCAATGCCATGGCAAACCAGCGAGGTATTCTGCCTAGTAAATCTTCTCTGGAGTAGGTGTTTACACTTCCCGTGGTTTGGAGCTCACGTTAAGCTGTAGGTCCTCTATGTCTGTGGTATTTTACACGCGCAACACAGGCGTAGGAGAGAAGATCGCTACGTCTGGTAAGAGATAATGCACTCGAAGAAGATCCAAGACACTCAGCAGAGAGATTTTTATACTTACAGTAAAAATAATAGTATTATATTCCAATTTTATTAGATCTGTTCATGGCACAACCCTTTCAGAAAACATAATTTAGACAAATGTTAGAAAATTATATTAATTATATTCTTCAGCGTCTAGACCTCTAATCCCATTGTCTGATTTCCACTTTGTTCTTGGTCTACCGCGTTTTCTCCTCTCGCATGGATTCCAGTTCCATACCTGCTGTGGTCATCTTATTATTTGCATTCCCTGCAGATGTGCATACCATAATAATCTCTTCATTTCATTTCGACGGTGTCAATGATATCTTCTTCCACCTCCATGATGTTCCTGATATCTGTATTCCTGACATGTCCTGTCCAGTCTCGATATTCCAGCACTACGGTGCCAAAAATCCATTTCAAGCGCTTTTAGTCTATTTTCTTCCCTTATGGTAACCACCCAGATTTCAGATCCGTAAGTCGATATGCTGTCTATTATTGTTTTATATTTTTTTTGTTTTCTTAGATATTTCTTCGCACCACCATACTGTATTTAACTTATTTATCGCTGATCTCCCTTGTCCTATCTTCTGTTTTACATCGACGTGATTCCTTCCATCGTTTGTAATGGTGACACCGAGGTATTTGTATTTACTACAGTTGTTTATCATAATTTGATCGTCAACCTTAAGATGTTCCCCTTTCTTTCCAATTGCAAGGTATTCCGTTTTCTTGATGTTAATTTCTAGGCCCCACTTGCAGTATTCTTCATTTAATTTTCTCAACATATGTGCTGCGTCGTCTTCATCTGATGCAATGACCACCTGATCATCTGCGAAGTGTAAGCTGTATATGGTGTTATCCCCTATTTGTATGCCCATGGGTTCACATTTACGTCTCCAATTTTGTAGCGCTCCATTCAGATATATTTTGAAGAGCGTTGGTGCTGTACTACAACCTTGTCAACATCCCTTAGTGACTTTTATCGAGGGGGACATCTTAGTTCCATTTTTTATAGCACTCTCATTGTCTTTATCAAAATTTTTCACTGCTCTAACGTAGATATCGCTTATATTGCTCATTTCCATACATTTCCCTAGTTAGCTTTTAGAAACGCTGTCGTAGGCTTTTTTTAGGTCTGCGAATACCAGGTGAACTTCTTCATTATATGATATCTTTTTTTCAATTAGTTGTTGTAGGCAAAACAAGTTATCGGTACAAGATCTTCCAGCACGGAAGCCAGATTGTTCTTCTAAATCTTCAAATTCATTGTCGACTCTTTCTTTTAATATTTTACCGTACAACCTGCTTATGGAGAGTGTAAAGCTAATACCTCTATAGTTTTCGCATTCTAGTCTACCCACTTTATGTTTGTATAAAGAAGATATTACAGCTTTATTCCAATCATCTGGTACGCGATATCCTCTGAGGCATCCATTAAATATAATATACAATTTTTCTATTGGGATATTAGGTCCGTACTTAACTTATTCAATACAATTATCCCCAGGCCTCGATGCTTTCCCATTTTCATTTTCCGCAACGCTTTTGCGGTTTCTTCCGGTTTTGTCTCTATGTCTCTGTCTAGGTGATTTTCCTCCTCTTGGTGTTCATTATAAGTTTCTGTATGTTCTCTTCTATCTTTACAACTTTTCATAATACATTCTCCACCTTTCGGTGCTTATGGGATTCATTGATGAATTTTCTCGTACATCCTTTCTTAAGGCCGATATAAGTTTCCAAGCTTCTTTGGCTCTTGTATTTTCCATCTGAACATTTATCTTTGCACATTTTCCTTCCAGAATTTGTTTTTAATTTCCCTTATCTTTCTTTTCACTTCTCTATTAGCTCTTTGATACTCCCTTCTGTCTTCCAATAATATAATGTGTAATATTCAAAACATCGTAAAAGTCTTAAGTTTGAACTAGGAGATTTCAACAAAAAAACGTTCAATTTGTATTAACGCCCGCTATAAAATCGCTGTTTAAAAATTTCAATTAGTTTTTCCAAAAACAAAACACCTGTCAAAAACCAGTTTAACTTTTGTTTTCGTTTCCGGATTCTTACAAAAGCTTAATCTCTGTCCTTTTCATAAACCATAATTTTTTATTTAGGACGAGCCGACATACTTACGTACATATTTTCTATAAAAATGATTTTTTGGGTTCTTAAAAGCCTAAAACGGATATTTTTGATAAAACCTCATTATCGAATATTTCCTAAAAGTAGTGTTTTCGCCGTGACTTTTCCTATATTCTTCGTAGAGAAAAATAGCAAATAATTATAATACAAAATATTGGTATCCGGCAAAAAATTGGAATCAATAATCCCGGTGATCAAAATTCCGCCATCCAAAAAACCCAACAGTAAGACCTCGGTTTTAAAATTCAATTGGTATTGAATCCCTTAAACAAAAAACCTCATTACTTAAAACCGTGTAAAATGTTACAAACGGCTTAAAAACCATACCCTATGGAGCCCCATCTCTAAGGAGAGTCAAATTTGGAATATGTATTAGTGAAATTATAACCAATGCGATTTTTAATCGGCGTGTTTTTATACTGGAAAAATTTCTCTTGCCACAAGGGTTTCCTAGATTTAATCACTGAACGTTCTATTAATAAAATCAAATATCATGCTCCAGCGTTTCAACCCATTTTATCATCGCGTAACCAAATCAACAGCCAGCGATACAAGACTCTCGCCGTAACCCCCAATTATTGGCTTACACAAAACATGGAAATTAATTGAACAAACATGTAATCCTTAATTGTGTTTTCCATTCACGATTCCAACGAACCAGTGCTAATTACGGGCTTCCCACATTGCATTTAACCTAATTGTTACTTAGTGTGGGGAAATGCTTCATTTTAAAATAATGCACGAAATTCCTGTCCAGCAATTTTGCCAGTCCAGTAATTTTATTCCCGTACTAACCTCATCTCTCTTTAATCTTTTTGAAACTAATAATTCGATCATAAACAAGAGCGTCTATTCATTCGCTTGCAATTACGCCAAGATACTACGAACTTGGTGTAATGAAAACTGTCTGTTTTTATTAGCGAACTCGAGCGAGTACCGTCTAGGTTCCCTAGTTAGTGCCCAACAACATTAATTTTGTTTGAACAGCACAAAGTATTTTTAATTAAATATGATTTCAGTTCGCAACAGTTACAGATTACAGACACAAATTTAAAACATAAAAGTGCTGTATTTACATATTCAAACAAATTCATGCGAATGAAAAAGCGTAATAAACCCATAAATATTCAAGCACTTATTCAAATCGCTTTAAGTTCTTCAAATACCTCGCAGGCACTCATTAAATAGTTTAAAGTTTAGATGACTCATTGTGATGGATCAACGTCTTATAAATCGTCTCATCCTTCAGTCCATCTTCACTAATTGTCTGCAAAAATGATATTGTTAACATGATCGTTGAACTCCTTGTTACTGTTGACTAAATATTTTTTGAAGTGTAATTAGTTTTAATTATATTAACTGAATCAGTTAATATGCTACGTAATTTTAGAAAAGGACAATTTATTAATAGACACTAATGCAAGTAATGGCAGAACCCCGTTATTTTTTTGATTAGCTAATCAAGCGGAACTTTCTCTGTGAAGAGTTCAGGGTGACTCGAAACTTATGTGAAAAAACACGCAGATTACTTACCTACTTAATCCTGTAACTCTATAAGGAGCATAGGGACGTTTCCGTAGCCGGGATAATAGTGCAAGGTCGCTAGTCTTGCACTATCTTCTCACTTCCACATCTTGTTATTGTTAGGTCGAGTTGAGTTTGACTATTTGGTCTATGGTATTATGATTTCACACACACTTTCCATAATTCCTTTCCACAACGTCTTATTATGTGCTACGGTTTTGAATTCACTCCACTTTTCGTTTATTAGCCTCACTCTGTTGTGGTTTTCTCCATGTTATTATCGGTCTCCCTTCTTCCTTTTCCCTTTAATACAAAAGTCCAATGTTTGTTTTGTAATATCCGTGTTCGGCTTCCTTAATGTGTGGCCTATCCAGCCCCATTTTCGTTTTGCAATATACTTCTCGATAGGTGCCTGGTTTGTGCGCTCCACAGATCTTCGTTTGAAATTGTATTTGGCCAATATACACCAACAATTCTTCTCAGACACTTATATATTAATACTTGTATTTGTTGAAGCTCTTTTTTCGTAAACGACCAGGTCTGAATTGCGTATTAACAGGGTACTTTTGGCATTGGTATTGAAGATACGTATCTTTGTTCTCACCGAAATCTCCTTGTTCCAGACTTTCTTCAATTTGCTGTACGCATTTTGCGCTTTACCTAATCTTCTCTTAATGGCGCATCCACACCAAAAGGACATTTAGCGAACAAAACATAAACTGAGTCCGTTTGTGACAGTCCGCGAGTCTCCGAAATATTTTTACAAATTACAGACAAATCACGAACTAAATTGTGATCGGCCACTGTTTTCACGGACACGCAAAAGTCCAGTCTCTTGCCGGAAAGATCAAAAGGTTCGCTTGTTGAAAAATGTGTTTATGGACTGTTCGCGCGCGGTGTGGACTAAGCGTATGTAGACAAAACATAGATTAATACATACAGGGAATTTTTCTTTTTAGTAAGGCAACCAACTATACCGAAAACTAAAAATCAGAAGGCAACGTCACTATAGTTGTGAATTATTTGAGTATGAAGGTTATGTTGATGCAGTGTGTATATTAAATATGTATTTCACCCTGTATATAGGACGCAAATGATGACTTTTTTGTTAAATACAAAAATTGACAGGATGATGTTTCCGTAGGGTCCGAGAACATTATATTTCTTTTCTACAAAACAAATACATCAACGGCAAAGTGGTGTAATTGTCAGCATAGCTTGCCTTCCAAGCAGTTGATCCGAGTTCAATTCCCGGCCATCGCAAACTTTTTATAATTATTATTTTTTGTTATAACTATTAATTATGATTTCTTCAACGTAGTATAAAATATTTAATTTCATTTCTTCGGTTAAAACGTGATTTCTTTTAGTTCTTATTTTATGGGAATTTATTAAGCATCCCTCTGATTTAAATTTTCTAACAATTGTTTGTATGTGTGGAATACAAGGAATAGGTCTTTCTAGATATTTTAGTGAAAATAAGTCTCTCACAGTTCTTAAGCTGTTACAATTCTGATGCCACATTAGAATTTCCACTTTTTCGTCTTTACTGTACATGGTTGTATAAAAAATGCAAGAAGACACTAAATAATTTTATTTTTTGACATTGAATTAATTTGATTGTTTTGGTCACAACGTGCTTCAGTTGTCTGTATAGTTGGTTGCCTACATAATAGGCGTAATTGGCGCGTTCTTTTGAAAAGTATACATAGGCAATATATACTAAAAAGAAAAATTCTTTGTATAATGTTCTTCGGTGCAGTGTGCCAGTCTTCGTGCTGTTGTCACACATTTGAGGCCCAATTAAACATAGCAGTTTCTCAAAATCGACAGCAGAGTCTTAAAAAAAATTTTAAACTTGATCGTAATTCACCGTTCAAGCCAATATCATCTTTTCTTAAATTGCTTAATAGAACTTCGTTGCAATGATTGATTTCCCTACATCGTAAAGTTGGTCTTATCTAAAAGCGACGTTGGCGATTCTTCTTGTTTGCAATAATACACATGTAGCACCCAATAGAAGCCGTATATTTTCTTCTTCCTTTTCTCTTTCAATACGCCACATTTTTTAAATATTATTAGCACCGTACAAAAATTATGTCGACACGTATCTACTTGTGTGCAGAGTTGCTTGTTGGGTCTCCTACGAGCCAGACGTGTTTTTGACGCGAGCGGCCGAAATTAGAAAGTTTTGGCATAATAAAGCTCGATATACGATTTAAAACGATCTACTACACAACAAAGCATTTACCTAATAACCTAATTACGTAGACCTGATCAAGGTAGTTCGTCAACCAGTTTCTACAAACAAAGTGAACAGTGAACAGTGGAAAAACAAATAAAATTTCGTTCGGGAATAATTACTTAGGGGAATAATAAATTCGGGGAACGCGAGTTTTTACCCGCGCTAAAGGGATTCCAAAACTACCAAAAAGCACTCCAAATTACAAAATTACAGTGTTCCAACGGAATTGGCATAATTACGGCATCAATTCATTTCATAATTAATAGGAGGGCCCGTGCCGAACGCTTGCTTGCAGCTGCGATTGCTTGCATCTAATTGCTGTGGAATTAAAAACACACAATTAGAGCTAGTAGATCCGGTCAGATTAACTTAGCCGGAATATATTATAATAGGAATTAATTGCTCAAGTCCTTTCACGGGGTGATTTACGGTAATATCTAGCGGGCTGTTGAATGTTTTGAATCGGCGCAGTGAGGGTTGTTTAG
>JABXWE010014974.1:0-44389 GCA_014611495.1 Limonius californicus | reverse complement strand
AACCACTGACGCCAGGGAGAACCTGCTGATATCAAAACATTAAAAAGTAAAAAACTTCACAAAAATGGTTTTTACTTTAATACTAAAAGTATTTATAGTGCAGACTTATTTTCCTAATGGCGGGCAAGTTCATGGTGTATGGTAGTATTCGATTCATGGTTGCATGCAGGATTTCCAGGAAGAATATCCAGATCTGGTGATTGTCTAGAACTCGTTTTACTCTGCGTTGATGCACTCGACAGTCATTTCGAAGAACTGGTTGACGAAACAAGGAAAAAAGCAGCGGTCAACTTATAAAGCGGAATTAAGAATATATTCAGAATGCTGGGGAATTGTCATCAACGCACCTATCGCATCCCTTCTGGCTGTTTCCAACAAGATGACCTTTCTTATGGAATAGGATTGATTGGAAATGGTGGTCCAATAGGTTTTAGGAAAGTTCACCAACTGCAATTCATCGACGGAAAATTCACCGATAGGAAAATTCACCGACTTGTAAATTTGTCTCATGGGAAATTCACCGGTTCGCAATTCGTCGAAAGGAAAATTCATCGATTCTGCAATTGATCGCTGATGGTTTATTTATTAAAATCCATGGAACGTGGAAAACTGTTTTAAGCTCATTTATTTATTTGGTATCATAAAGTGAAATGCTTTTCTAAATAAATGCATTGTATAAAATTTGTTTTTCTGGGAGTACATAATATTATAGTAATTATTTTGCTCGTTAACATACTGTTTCAAATATGCTATTTGTAAATAATACTGTTTCAGTTTTTAGTAGATACCTAGATATTGTTATATCGTAAGAATAAATTTTAATAAATAAATTATAGTAAATAAAATAAAATAAAATATTTTTTTCAATTAAATGATTTCAACAAAATGTGCTTTATTCGAAATTTACAGGTACAGACCGTGAACTCTTTTGCACTATTAAAAGAAGAAACACAGCATATTTGGGCCATCTACTGAGAAATGAGAAATACCAACTACGTCAGTTAATAATGCAAGGAAAAATAGAAGGCAGGAGGGGAAGCGGAAGAAGGAGGACTGGCTAAAATACGTAAGTAATTGGACAGGAATGAATGTGAAACAAATATTCAGAACCGCAGAAGATATAGGAAACGTTTGCCAACCTCTGATCCAGAGAAGGCACCATAAGAAGAAGACAGGTACCTACATCATTATCATTTTCAGGAAAATTAATTCACATTTAAATTTTGTACAAATATTGATAATACTTTATGATACGAAATAAATAAATGAGCTTGAAACAGTTTTCCACGTTTCATGGTTTTTAATAAAGAAATCATCAGCGAGGAGTTGTAGAATCGGTGAATTTTCCATGCGACAAATTTACCAGTCGGTGAATTGTTGTCGGTGAACTTTCCGTCGATGAATTGCAGTTGGTGAACTTTCCAGATACCGGTCCAATGGACTTCAATTGTTGACTCGGTGTAGAACTTATCTCCAGAGGGTTTCCTCAGCCAAGTTACCTTAGTTCAAGTTTCTACTAAAGATTGCAGCTTGGTTCCTGAGAAACGTATTTAGGTGGTGGTAAAGGGTTTTCCAAAGTTTATTTCTTATGGAATTTGTTAGCTCATAATGAAGAAGAATTGGCACGTTGTCCCTTACTGCTGAACTATTCCGCACCAATTTCTACTGCCCGATTATGAAAAACGAGCGAAGTTTTGTCGTTGATTTCTGCAAAACATGAATGACGATTTGTTAGACCAAACTTTCACCTTCTCAGGTGAATCATGGTTTCACGTAAACGGTTATCTAAACTCGCAGAATATAAGAATGTGGTCTACAAAATATTTACATTTTTACAGTGAAGACACGATTCAGCCCGAGAAAATAGCTGTGTGGATAGGATTGGGCCGAAGACGATTAATTGACCCAATGCTTTTCAACGACACGTTGGCTGTGGAGAGATATCGCAAAGCAATTGGCAACCTTTCATCAATGTGTCACATGACGACGAATTGCAAAATAGATTCTTCTAAAATATTATTTATTATTCAAAAATTATTTGTATTTCTCGATTATTAAATGTGAATCTTATTTACTTGTTCAGGAGTAGAATGCAGTTAGCCACACGAATACATAGCAATGGACTTTAACATAGGTACGTTTTCACGTCCACGGCCTATTTTAATTTTTTTTTGTCGATCGCTCCGTATGTCTATATATTTATTGAATTTTGTCTGTTGGTAGTGTAGAGAGATCGATTAAAAATTAACACCAGTAATATAACTAGTGTTCCCGATTTTTGTATAAATCCATGCTTGGCTGTTTTCCAGCGTTATTTATTTTCAGCAACCCGAATTAAATACTAACCCCACTAATTACGATGTAGTTTAATTATTGTCATGTTGAATTGTATCGTATTTTTGCGCGTTTTGCTAGAGGTACAAACTTACGGCGTATCAATGTGTTACGTGATCCAAGTAACAACAATAGCGAACCTTAATCAATTCATTCAAGTATTTGAAATACTGTTTATTGAAGGCGTCTATGTTTGATAACATTTAGACACAATTTGGCAGTTTCATAGCGATAAAAATAACAAGTCAAGTTATCTATTAATTGACTTGTTTTAAAGCAAAGTCTATGTTATTGGAAATATTTATTTTTTTATTTGTATTTCTGACAATATACCTGCGTAATTCTTTCCTTGTTCTTTGACTTCCTTAAGATACGTGATTAGAAATCAAATGTTACGTCCTGATACTTGTTTCATTATAGTAAAAATCTTTTAGAAATTTTTCTCTGCTTCAATGATTCTTTTCCTTTTGCTGAAGAGTTTTCACCATCGTTCTTGTATTTTTTATTAAGGAGATAATTTTCTAGTTCTTCTGATGATATATAGGGTAGTAAATTTTTCGATGCTTACCATTGGCCCCTCGGAAACGGTAAGGGATACGAGGAGGTCGGTTAAATCAAAGAAGAAGTTGAGCTTTTTAATAGCAATTGAGAATCTGAAGATAAATCCTGAATATTATCATCCGTTCGTGATTTATCACAAAAAACTGACGCGATTTCAATCAAACTTGGTAACTTTATGTGTTTGGTCACTATCAGTTGAATGATACTGACAGAAAATTTTTAGGTCTTCTATATTTGAAGCTCCGATAGTCAAATATTTACGTAAATATTTCTTAAATCGCTTTGCTTTTGACAAGCAATTGAAATAATTAAAGTGACAGATTTTATTGCTAATTGTCATTTAAACTCCTTAAATACTGAAAAATTTTTGATTGGTCTAACTATAACGAGATAACAAATTCAAAACAGCAGATGATTATTTAAATTTTCAAAGTCTTATGGTTTTGGTCGCTGTGAGTTGAATTAAAGTTCCTAAGCCTTCTAGATTTCAAGCTGCGATAGTTAACAGTTTTATTTTCTATGGCCGCCTTATTGGATTATCGCACCATTAGATTGACAAAAAATTAGCTTTTCAAATTGGTAACCAACATAATCTTTTCCTTTCAAAAAACCAGTTGAAATTTTAAAATTTTTGTAAATAGTTCATAAAATCGCTTTGGCTTTGAAAAACAATTGAAACCGTAATTAAAGTGGGGATTGTAATTGCCTTTTAAGCTCCTTAAATATTGAAAACATTTTATTGGTCTAACGATAATAAGATGACAAATTCAAAAACAGCAGATGAATATTTGAATTGTTAAAAGTGTTTTCAAATTCATTTCGTCCACTGCTTTTTGGAACTCGGAATGGAGTCGAAGGCATTTTCAATTATGCCGCGAAGATATCCGATATCTTCCATCGGATTGCCCCACTGAAAGTAATCCGTAGGTTTTAAGCGTGGCGATCGTGAAGGCCAACGAACAGGACTAAACGTGCCAAGCCATGAATTTTGAGACCCTGCATCTAAATAATCTCGAACAATGCTGGCGTTGTGAAGATCAGCTCCGTCTTGCTGCTACCATTTATGTTTTTGAAGGGTTACTAAGGGCAATTCGTCTAGCATTAAAATTGTTTGCAAAAATGCAAATATCCAGGTCCACCTAAATGCCCATCGATAAAAATAGACCCAGTAGCTCATTATCCAAAAATTCATAACTTATCGATCAATATCGAACTTTCTGCCTAGCCTCTTGCAACGTGCGATTTTCTTACGCCTGGTTGATTGGCATTTAAATTTTCAATACAGCATTTTGGATTGCATATTTAAGCTTTTGACTAATTCAGAATTGGCGTTGTGGAACTTTCGGTGAATTTTGGGTTTTCCATTTGAAATATAACTGTATGAGTTCTCAAAGAAGGTGCACGTGTTTTGAGTTAATTTGGAAGTCGTTTTAAGACTTGGGAAGTTTTCTTAGGCATCGATAGAGTGATGTGAGTTCCCGGGGAGTTGATCTCAATCTGAGTGCAATTCTTTTGAGAGAGTTCTTTCGCCAGTTAACATCTTTTGGTAAGCATAGAAAATCCAATTTCTCTTATTTCACTTCTAAGACTATTGAAATTATTTAGGCGAATTGGCTGGGGTTAGAATTGACAGAAATTACCAGTCAATTGTGAAAAATCAAAGAGATCCTATGGGTTCGAGACAAGCGGAAATATCTGCCGTGCAGCGAGCGCGTACGACAGGTGTGAATCGAGATAACGAGATCGCAGGTGTGTCAGTTCCTTTCATATTCAATTTTTACATGTAATTTCGAGGATACGAGGGGTTCCAGAAAAATGATAGTTTAATAGTAAGAAATCGTAGTAAAACTTGTAATTATATACTTAAATTAATAACAAGGCTAAGTAGACTTTAATTAGTGGGTGTTTAAAATCAATTGATTTTGTATTTTGTAAATATTGGTGATATTTTTTTTCGAAATTCTGTTAATAATTGTTAAATGGTCAACATTACATTTAATTTTTTTTTCTGATTAAAATTCAAATAGCAAGGGAGCAAGGCAATCTTGATTAATAGTGCGCCGATACTAATACCATTATATTGGTATTTCTACATCTGGGTATTTGATTCGCGAGGCCTCGAGAAACTTAAAAATACTTAGCGGGTTTGGTCGCGAATATTATTATGGTTGGAAGCGGAATAAATGCTTCGTAGTCTAGTAGTCATTTCGCATTATTGCGTTCTCTATATATTAAAGAATTTTGTTTTATTAATTTGTTCAACTGAAGGTACTGTTAGCCCTGATTGATTAAATACTGTTACATATTTATATATCTTTATTGAATACCTACTTTAATTTCAAGTGGCGATGTGTAAAAAAGGTTTAATTGCGTGAATCTTTTTTAAATTGAAATTTTGTAATTTATTGTAGTGTTTTATTGTGTCTTGGGTTAAAATAATTTACTTGGTGACAAGTTGAGCAATTACCGAAGCAAAGTAAGTCAGAACTCCAGGAAGGTCTTGTTGTTACCTCGTGTTATTTTCAAGGACGAAGGATATTTTAAACAGGTTGCGCCTAGGCTTATCAATCCCCCGTTCTTCGACTGTAGCTGGTGGACCCTTGTCCTTGATACCTGGACCTTGCATCGTAAATGGTAGTTTCGGTTGTATTGTTTCTATTTAGTATAACAGAATTGTCCCCGTCTATTCGACTAGGCGTTACACTCTCTCTCTGTTAAACATTTTCGAATTTGTAAATAAAGAATCATCAGTCCATAGTATTTTTTTGGAAAAATGTGGAAGTCTAGTATTTTACTACCTTCACCAGGATGAAGACTTTGTACAGGTGTGAATTTGTAATCATGGTACCTATGTTTTTTGATGATTTTCCTCACATATAAATTATCAATACCGCAGTCTTGACAAATTCTTTGGTTGGGCTTTTCTGGATCAATCGCTAATTGAGCCAGCACATTCATTTCATTAGCAATAATTCCTTTTCTATACGGCCCTCATTGTGTGCTAAACTTGTCAGAAATAGTCAAATTTCTTGTAATCCTTGCAAACACTGTTCGATGGAGTAGCTGTCTCTCTGGATGCAAATTTGTATAATTTTCAGACGCTTAAACAGAATTTCTATTGCAGTTACTGTAGATATCGTACATATCTTCCTTTTTTTCATCGGTGAACATCTTGACAATTACAAAATACGATAAAGAAATTCTACGTACACCATTTAAACGTAATCTGTCTATTTTGTTATTAAAACAAATAATTTGTTACCTGTCAGTATCAATTATTTTATAAACGCCGCACACTTTGAGATTTTAAATAATCATCGTCATTTTGCATTTGTTATCTCGTCGACCAATAAAATGTTTGCAGTATCTAAAGAGGTTAAATGACCATTAGAAGGCCTAGAAATGTTTTGTCAATGGCATTCAACTCACAGTGACCAAAAACATAAAGTTACCAAGTTTGATTGAAATAGCGTCAATGGTAGGGAAGATAATAATTTATTTCTAAAATCATATTTTCAGTTTTTTCGTGATACATCAAGTACAAATAAAAATATTCAGGATTTGTTTTCAGATCCTCAATCTCTATAAAAAGCCCAACTGTTCTCTAATTTAATCGATCTCGTATCTCTTACCGTTTCCGAGAGGTCAATGGTGAACATCGAAAAATTCACCACCATGTATAGTATGTAACTGACCAAACAGAAAAACTAGATCTTTAAAACGAACTGGTTTTTTCCTATAAAAATGGTGTTCTTTTTACGCAAGTGAAAGACTTTACTTATTGTTTATATTGCAAACCATAAAAAATTAAGGACTTATACAAAGATTTAGGTTCTCATTTTTAAATTTCATTTCTCCAAATTGTATTGTTTCAGCTTACATCCAAACCGGTGTTTTCGTCGTCAATTTTTTTAAAACAAGGAAGTGGTACAAGGAATTTCAAAATTCCTCCAAACAATGGAGGCGAACTTCAAAAAACGCATTAAAACCTCAACTCGCCGGCTTGTCTCGTCGGTTTCGCTCTGTTCCTTGGGACACACCTGCATTTATCTCTGTCGCGCGCGTATTAATCACGAGACCTACTGGGGCCGCCTGCTGGTCAATTAGACAGGTATTTGGGGCCCACACAAGTGGCCATTGTTCCCTAAGCTGTCATGCAATAAGGAGCAGATTCAGAGACCTCACGGCTCGTGCCTCAAACGCATTCCTGGCCACAATTTAGTGTTTCATTAAAATATTACAGATATCACTTGATTGAAGAGGTGTGGGATTCGTTTTTAGGCATGTTTTATCAACTACCCAGTCCTAATCGCTATTAGTCCTAATTGTGTGGGTTTTTGTGTACCAATCAACAAATTGAGCACCACGACCACATGTAACCTGCATTATCGATTGTTTCTAGAAAGTAGAGCACGTTTAGAACAAGTTTAAGTCCCAAATGGGTTGAATGAAATTTTGGAATATTTTTCCAAATATTTTTTCTATAGCTGCAAACTCAAACTATTAACACAGTTTGTTTGAAATTAATAATAAAATTTTGTCAACTTCGTGTTCTTGGAAGTAAGCCAAGCAAAGCCCGATATAATCCCATTTCAGTAAAGCCTACAACGTCGGCGAGCTTTGAGTACCTACTCTACATTAAAGTTCGGATTTTAGTTGTACGTCGCTCCATTAGTGCGAAAACGAGGATTAAGAATGAGTTCCCTAATCTGTTTAAAGAACACTCTATCACACTCTCGCTGTCTTTATTTACAGCTTTGGCAGATACAGCTTTTCCCCAAGTTCGCAAAACTGGAATGTTGGAAGTTACCTCGTCCCAGACATCTCCACCATCAGATAATCTCATCAACAACTCTGAGAAGATGCCCGCGGCCAAATTGAATCTCACCTGGCTAATTTCGATATGAATTCGGCTCTAATTAGTCTATTCTATGGTTGCAAAGGATTAACGGTTTCTGCAAGCCACAAATAGACGGATGTTGCTAGAATGTCAAGTAAGTTTCGATGTGTGGGTTTTGAAGTGCTGTTGGGATTTGTACATAGACATTTAAACTTTCCAAAATATTTCAATGAAATTCTATATAGTTAGGTAACGCAATTTTTTTAGAATTTAAAAAGAGAACTATAAATTTACAGGTGTTCTAAGCCGAGCGTGAAAATGAGCAGTTATTATTTTGAAAATAAAAACAAATAACTGAAATGGGAACACATTAGAAAACAAACGCTTAAAAAAGGAGAGCCATATTATCCAGTTGCTGTAGATTCACTACTTTCCATAAATATTACTTTAAAAAAACATAAATAGGATTGCTCGATGTAGAAAACTGCCATTGTGTTGCCGCAATAAAGGTTTCTTGTATTCATGAATATAAAATAAATCTTGGAATTTACTAGTAAATAGAAATCAAAAATTTTCACGAAAATTAAAAAATGCAATGTACAGCTACATAGCGAGTAAGTCAGATGACTTACCTGGCCAGGTAGTTCATTTCTACTGCTTACGATATTTTCTTCTTCCTTTTTGCATGACTAGGATTGCTCCCGTTTGTCTGCCTCTTATTCCGTTTCCGTTGTGGTTGATTGTATATTATCTTGCAATCTTTCTGGTGGTCTTCCAACTTGTTTTCTACTACAGGGTTTATTGTTCTTACATATATTTGCTATTCGGTCCGGTGCCATACTGTCTACATTCTTTTTTCTTGTTTTTATCCACTTTTTCACGTTTTGCATGTTACATTGCTCTCATATGGTACTGTTCCTTTGTCTATCTCTCAACGTTATGCCTTTTATCGTTCTTAATATTTTCATTTCTACGTTATTGATCTTTTGTTTGATTTTATTCCTGTATGCTCTTGTCTCCGCTGTGTAAGTTAGGATTGGCCTCACAGTCGTCTTATATACCCTCATCTTACTTTCTGTGGTCATATATTTATTTTTCCATATTGTTTCGCTTAGGCAGTTACTAACTCTCGTCGCTTTGGTTGCTTGTCTCTTTGTCTCTGCTGTCAGGTTTCTTTCGCTCGTGATTTCAATTCCTAAGTGGTTAAATGGCATGACCTGTTCTATGCTTTTCCCATCTATTTCCAGTTTGCATCTACGCGGTTCCTTGATGATCACCATACGTTTAGTCTTTTCCGTTGTATGGAGCTGTCTCTGCAGTTCGTCTTCTGTGTCGGCTATCAGTACCGCGTCATCAGCGTAGCATACTGTAGTGATTTTATGAGCTCCCATTCTGTATTCTTCTCGTTTTTTTACTTTGTGCATTATTTGATACATTATTACCTTAAACGGTAGCGGACTAAGTGAGTCCCCTTGTCGTAATCCTCCCTTCAGGTCTATGAATTCTGTTTCTCCTCTTGGCATTCCGACTTTTGCTTTATTATTAATGTTTATTTCTTTAATCAATTATATTCTCTTCTATTTTCTGTGTTTCTAATATGTTCATAATATCGTTCCTTCTCACCCTATCAAAGACGCTTTTTAGGTCCACGAAGCACATATATGCAGGTTTGTTATATTCGATGGACTTTTCTACTATTTGTCGGACAATGAAAGTAGCATCAATAGTGCTGCGGTTTCTTCTAAAACCTTGTTGTTCCTCCGCCATATCAATTCTTTCTTCTATCTTATCCTATATTATTGCCTTTAATAGTTTGAGCCCACTATTCATTAAGTTGCTGCCCCGGTAATTTTCCGGCTTTTTCCTGTGTCCTACGATATGGTTTCCATAAACAGATCTTACTGAAGTCTTTTTCTAGAAATATCCTGTTCGGTTCCTTCTATATATCTGTATATTGATATCATTTTGTATTTCTTGCACATTTCTCAGCGTTCATTACGTAATACCCAGTTTCGTATGTGTTAATATTATATTTTAATGGAAATAAGAAAATTAGATTGACTCTGTTGTGTTTCCATTATTAGGATGAAATTCGTGTTATGTCGCATTACCAAAATAATCTCCACAGAGGAAACGTTGTTCGCTCGGGGTGTTACGCAGTTACGCGTATCTATAAGATATGTAAGATGCCTCAAAACATAGTTTATTTGTGTATTTAATAAAAGTATTGGAAAGAGGAAGACCAAGGAAGTCATGGGAAAACCAAATAGCCGAAATGGGAGTACGAAGGGGAAGGACGATCAACGAAATGAGAAACGCAACCACAGACCGGAAGGGATGGAAGAAATGCATAGAGGAATCATCAGCAACAAACCCGAAACCTGGATAGCGTAACAGAGAATGGGAAAGAAGAAGAAGAAGAATAAAGGTATGGATAGTCAAATAGTTAAAGCTGATTTCAATTATAAAGCTTTATTTGTAATGAATTAGAAAAGTACCATTCGCAAGAGAGTTTATATGCTTGATGTACTATTTTCAACGGCAACAAGAACCTATAGACAATTAAATAGCTTTAGATTTAATAGTGTCCTAGTAACTTGGCAGAAAGTGCACCATAACAAAGATATTTCAATTTTAAAATATATACACAGGGAGTCGTCTGATTAAAATTATGTACATCGTTTAGCGGATATATTTAATATGGCTAGCACTAGAAAAATACGTATTAAACAGTAAAAGGCTGTTGAAAATATTAATGCCATTATTTTTATGTAAGTAATATGTATTTCTATGTGTGGTGATGTTAAAACGTCAATTCTGGCTTGGGTTCGAAACCCAAGCATTACTATGTAGATTTATAAAAATCTTGTCTGTAACCCACCACACACAATTTCCCAATCAGGCTTGCAACCGTGGGATCTGAATGCTAAAAACAATCTCTGAAATTCCTGTCGTTCGAATTCGACGTTAAACTGTTGAACATTTTAATTAAGTAGATATAAATATGAGCAGAATATTAGTACCTACTAGAGTTTAAGAATTCAATTAAAACGTTTTTTGTTTAATTTTACAAGCTAATCATATTGGAGTTACAAATGGCTCCTCTTTTAGTTTTAATTTTAGCATTTACTTTACTTGTGACGTCCCCTGTAAATTTTCGAAGTTTTTAAGCATGAATTTCTCATTCACCATAGTTGCTTAACTGAAATAATTCAAAATTTAATTAACTACTGTATCGCCAAGTTACTGCAAACACGTTAAATATTAGTCATGGACTGTTAAAATCTCATTTATCGACACTCAAGGGAAGGTAGAGCCAGTAATCATCCTTAATATTAGATGTGAGTAAGGCATTTAAGTGACTAAAAGAATGATTTTCTACACCATTATGTTATTAAAATCCGTTATGAAATGGGCGATCTAACAGATTAAGTAACTAGGTTTGACTAGAGATAAAGATTGTTTTAACAAAATCCTTCAAAATGTACCGAGCCACCGTCTTGCTCTTATAATAAACTAAATTTTATTCTGACAGAAGCAGATGCATGGAAAAAGGACAAGACCCATATTAAAATTCCTAAAAGTATACGTTCGGCAACAGTCAGAATTTTACATTCATGGTCATTATTGAATCAGGTCGGACGGCTTAGGTGGCAAAACTGCAGCTTTTCGCTATTTTTATTTAATGACGGCAATGTGATATTTAGCTTCCCATTGTCATAGTACATGTTGGTAGCAAACGATATTTATTTCAAGTTGATGGTTAACATAAAAAGAATATCTGTGAAAATTGAAGGAAGTTATAAAAGTTCTATATGAAAGTTAAGCCACATAGTTGGCTAAGAAAACAGCGAAATATCTATTATAAACCTAGTGATTTCCATAGATTTTACTTTAATACTGTGTGTGTTTATATTGTGCTGGAGCACCGTTCTGCTACATAACAAATTATTAGTTATTTTACTATATGCAAGAATTATTGTGAGCCATATGGTTCATCTGATAGCAGGACTAGTGATAGTAATAATTTTCATAGAAAATGATATCTCTTACATAAGTAACAAAAAATGATGTTAGTTACTGTTTAATTGAAATTCGATTTAATTTGTCTATTATTCTGGAGCACCATCTTGTTAGATAATAAATAGCTTTATCCTTTATTGATAGTTAATCAGTTCTAACATTCAAAATGATTACAAATCCAAAGGGGAATTCTACAAAGTGTCAGAAAATAATTATTACGAAAATTAAATAAATTCTGAATGGCCGATCGTTGTCTTTCACATTAGTGCAGTGTCATTTTATTAATAAGTTAATAAAACTAGATTTTCTTCTGAATTTGATGAACATTCAGATTAACCGTACGTGTATAAAAAATGATAAACAACTTGGTGTTTTTGCAAGCCGCATCAAAACCAGTTCTAAAGTGCTGTTTTATTTATGAGTTAGATCTTAATTACGCTAATGCAAAGAACTTTTTAATACAAAATGCATCAGATACGTCAAAAGCTGCCAGCCTTTCAGCCAAAAAGAGAACGATTCGAACAAAAATCCGATAAAAAATTAGGCTGCCACGTAAAAGTAATCTGACAGCCGACTTTGTCAACCTTCGCATAAGTGTTGGGCCACATAACCTATAAACAGCGAACTGTCCATAAATCTTGCGATCGCAGAGGGTGGCCACGCAAAGTATCGCCGCCAAAGATGCCGCTAGCGTAGGACACTGGTCTCACAATAAGGCCCATTGTGCCAGCGCCGGGGCACAGACCGCCAAAGGGGCCGACCTGATCCAGAGTGTGAAACCACAGTGTTAATATATGTTAAGTTTCTTTTGCTTGTCCTGATTCCTTTCACGATACGTATCGTCGACGTCCTTCCGGCTTAAATACACACCTCCATTGATCGATCCGTAATCCGGCCGTTTTAAGCTTTTAATGTGGGGCGACTTTTTAACAACCGCTTTTTTCTGATGTTGCCCGTTTTGCCGATCATGTAAGCAAACATTTTATTGTTATCGAATGCTGAATAATCAATGGCGTAAATATCAGGTGTGCAGGGAGTATTAGGTAGTTCTAGGGGGTTGGACCAAAAAATAAACAGAAAATGGAAAACAACAATTGAGCTATAGCAGACAAGACAGTGTGATCGACATAATTATGTTATTATTAATAAAAATATAATAAATAAATAATTAAACATTCTTATCATAAGCAAAGGCTAAATTTCTTAAGAAGTGTTCAAGATCTTCTAGATATAAAGAGCGTTTACGAAGTAAATGTTTGGATTTGCATTGTTGACTGTATTATATTTCCCGCTTACAGCGATCAATAGCTTCGGGAACAACGAGCAAATATTTAAATAACTATGTTTGGCATTTCTGGTTTGTATGACTTAAAATATTTATCTCTAATCCAACTTTACCTAAACATCGACTTAAAATAAAAATTCTACAACAGGACAAGTTTTTGCGGATTTAACAAATAATGCAAAAACAATTATATATTGATATTGATAATTTATTTAAAACAAGAGAGTAGAATACCTTAACTATTATGTATCTTGACTTTTCTAGTGTTAATGGTTATGTTAAGTTTCTGAACATTTATGTAAGTGTGATTGCACTTTTGTGCTTCGCTAGTTCGATATTTTCGATACCTCGCTACTTTTGGATATTACCATCAACAAGCAATAACAAACAAAGTATTGATACATCGCCAAGCCATCGGCGCAATTAGAAAAAAAATAAATAGTAGTAAATTAGTATTAAGATTTATTAATATGTCGTCGAAGAAATTACTTGATTAGTTGCTTAACTACTGTTTGTATAGAACACTCTATATATTCTATGATTTGAATTTCGAATAAACTGGTTTTCACTGCATATAAGATGTCGCGTTTCTAAAGTTTAGTCGTATTAAAAAATTAACAGTACAATTATGAACCCTAGTAACAGGTCACTAATGTGGTAATTTTTTAATAAAACATTTCACAGGTAGGCATTTCAATGTAAGAGGGAACTTTCGGGATTCCTTATTAGTTATTTTTCGTTCAATGTACGATTTTTACCAGTTATTCAGTATATCTGTTAATTTTCTTTCTATTCCATCTCTCCCAATTCTTCTTCTTCTTCTTCGCATGACTAGGATTGTTCCTGTTTGTCTGCCTCTTATTTCGTTTCTGCTGTGGTTGATTGTATATTATATTATTTTGCCATCTTTTTGGTGGTCTTCCAACTGGTCTTCTACTATAGGGTTTGTTGTTCTTACATATATTTGCTATTCGGTCCGGTGCCATCCTGTCTACATGTTCATTCCAATTCTGTTTTCTCGTTTTTATCCACTTGTTCACGTTTTGGATGTTACATTGCTCTCGTATGGTACTGTTTCTTTGAGTATCTCTTAACGTTATGCCTTTTATCGTTCTTAATATTTTCATTTCTACGTTATTGATCTTCTATTTTGTTTTATTCGTGTCTGCTCTTGTCTCCGCCGCGTAAGGTAGGATTGGCCTCACAGTCGTCTTATATACCCTCATCTTACTTTCTGTGGTCATATATTTATTCTTCCATATTGTTTCTCTTAGGCAGCTACTAACTCTCGTCGCTTTGGTTGTTTGTCTCTTTGCCTCTGCTGTCAGGTTTCTTTCACTCATGATTTCAATTTGTAGGTAGAAATGTCGTGACCTGTTCTATGCTTATCCCCTCTATTTCCAGTTTGCATCTAGTCGGTTCCTTATTGATCACCATACATTTAGTCTTTTCCGTTGAAATTTTCATATTATGCTGTCTCTGCAGGTCGTCTTCTTTGTCGGCTATCATATCAGTATCGCGTCATCAGCGTAGCATGCTGTAGTGATTTTATGAGCTCCTTCTCGTTTTTTATTTCGTGGATTATTTGATCCATTATCATGTTAAACAGTAGCGGGCTAAGTGAGTCCCCTTGTCGTATTCCAACCCTTCAGGTCTATGCATTCTGTTTCTCCTGTTAGCATTCTGACTTTTGCTTTATTATTCACGTTTATTTCTTTAATCAATTGTATTGTATTCTTTTCTATTTGCTGTGTTTCTAATATGTTCATAATATCGTTCCTTCCGACCCTATCAAAGGCGCTTTGGCGAGCAATGAAAGTAACGTCAATAGTGCTGCGGCTTGTTCTAAAACCTTTTTGTTCCTCCCTCTTATCTATTCTTTCTTCTATCTTATCCTTTATTATTGCCGTTAATAGTTTGAGCGCACTATTCATTAAGCTGATGCCCCGGTAGTATTCCGGCTTTTTCCTATCTCCTTTCTTGAGTATTGGTATTAGGAGACTTTCCTTCAGTTTTTCGGGTACTTTCCCGGTGTTTATTATGGTGTTGAATCGTTTTTGGAGCCATATGCTTAGTGTTGTTCCTCCATATTTTATGAGTTCATTGTGTATTCCGTCTGGACCTGGCGCCTCTCTGTTCGTCAATTGCTTTATTCGTATGTTTATTTCTTCTTCGGATACAGGATTCTTGCACTCTATCACTGTTTTCTGTTTTCTGTTGCTTATTAATCTGCCATCTTCTTCTTCTGTTTGTCTATATAGGAGTGTGGATTCCACTCCTACACGTCCATTACATAATGAGATTATTGGAAGACAATTTGAATTCAGGAAATAATTATAAATTGGACCTTCGAGTTTTAATGCTAACAAATTTCTCCGAAGTTTCCGTCGTTTGGATTGGACGTTCAATTGTAGGTTCCGTGTGTATCTACCAAAGCGCTGAGGAGAAACACGTTGCAGAGAAGAAGCCGGTGCTCAGCAGTGCGACAACAAGCTGTTAAGGGACCAACAAACAAACGAAAATGATTTAAACTATGGAATCTTATTTCCAATAAAACTGAAGAGAACTACAGCGTATAAAACAAGAACAATCTCATGGTTACCGTATTTGTATCAAGGCAGAAGTATTAACCATTAAGATATTGTAGGACTTAATGCTGCTTCTAAGTTATTTACAAGTACTGTGGAAGACCTCTTTAAAACCTTAATCTATCACACCTGCTATATGCCGACGATATAGTGCTGCTAGTTGCAGAAAATCCGCAAGACATGCAAGATATGATAAGTCAATTATACAACGCTTCAGAACTAGTTGGACTACGGATGAACCTAGACAAAACTAAAGTGATGGCAAGTTTTGATATTTCACCAAACATTTGGGACAAGTAATAACAATAAGTAAAGAAGTTCAAGCTAAGGAAGTTGCAAGAAAGATCAAATTAGGCTGGGCTACAAAACGTCTTTATATCAGAATTACCTCAGTGTCTTAAAACTAAAGTACCTATATGAAAAATGTGTGTTACCAGTTATCACCTATGCTTGGTCCCTAACAAAGCTACTAATGAAAAAATTAGTAGTAAGTCGAGAGCTATGGAATATAACACTGCGTGACAGAATGACAAACCAGTGGATTAGAAATTCTACAATAGTCTCTGACGTTGCTTCCAGAATTGCAAGACTAAAATGGAGATGGGCGGGACGCATTTCCCTTGCCGGGATGAAAGATGGACTGGGAAGATAATGGACTGGAGACCACGCGCAGGAAAAAGGAGCGTCGGCAGACCTAAGACACGATGATCCGATGATATTTCCAGAATAGCAGAAAAAGGCTGGAAGAGAAACGCGCAAGACAGACAAAAATGGAAATACCTTCGTCCAGCAGTGGACCTATATAGGTTGAAGAGAGACAGAGAGAGCGAGAGAGAGTGAGAACACTGCTTCAATCACACAGGCCTGCAAATTTCGAGTTATGAACAGTTGTCTTGAAAATAATGACTGTTTCTGATGTATTTTTGGTCGTTAATTGCAAATATAACTTTCATTTTTCTCTATCACCTAATGATTTTTCATAAAATGGATCTCAATATTACGGGAAAATAGGTTTAAAACGCATTATATTAAGGACATTAACAGTATTTAACATTTTCCGTAAAAACTTATGAAACGAAAGAATTGGACATTTTTTGTTTTATTAATTTATTTAAAGATTAATACACATACTGATAGATAGTTATATTTCCTATTATAGCATCGTCTTGAACTTTTTTTGCGAAATTCTTTTCCCGGGTCGTCGCTGTTCAACATCCAGCAATAATCCGCCAACATGTTGACATTCCGTCTTCCCCGATACCTTCCTTTCATCTCCTTAATGTTGTGGCAGAATCCATTCCCTTGCTCTTCGGTGATAGCCTCAGGTTCTCAGGAAAGTGGTCTATGTGTCATAATCATTGTAGTTGGAGTCCTTGTGATTTCTCAAACATTTGGTCACCACTCTTTTGAAAGCTTTCCACTTTTCTTTTTCAACAATTTCCATTGTTTCGTCAAAGAGTTTATCCTTCATAAGCTGCCTGATGCCCTGACCGACAAAAATACCTTCTTTCAATTTTGATGTAGATAATCATCGAGCATCCCAAATCCTTGAATTTCTGCAGCAAGTCTTCCAGAATCATTGCAGTTGGAGTCCTTCTGATTTCCCAAACATTTGGTCACCATCTTTTCGAAAGCTTTGCACGTTCCTTTTTCAACAAATTCCATTTTTTTCTTCAAATATTTCATCCTTCATAAGTTGCCTGATATTCGGACCGACAATAATACCTCTTTTCAATTTTGTTGTAGGTAATCATCGAGCATCCCAAATCCTTGAATTTCTGTAGCATTGGATCCACAATCATTGTAGTTGGGAGTCCTTCTGATTTCCAAACATTTGATCAACATCTTTTTGAAAGCTTTCCACTTTTCTTTTACAATAATTTTCATTTTTGCTTTAAAGGTTTTATCCTTCATAAGTTGCCTGATGTCCGGACTGACAAAAATACTTTCTTTCAATTTTGTTGCAGATAATCATTTAGCATCTCAAATCCTTGATTTTCTGTAGCATGTCTTCCACAATCATTACAGTTAGAGTCCTTCTGATTTCCAAACATTTGATCACCATCTTTTTGGAGCTTTCCACTTTTCTTTTACAACAATTTCCATTTTTGCTTTAAAGGTTTTATCCTTCATAAGTTGCCTGATGTCCGGACCGACAAAAATACCTTCTTTCAATTTTGTTGCAAATAATCATTTAGCATCTCAAATCGTTGAATTTCTGTAGCATGTCTTCCACAATCATTGCAGTTGGAGTCCTTCTGATTTTCCAAACGTTTGGTCACCATCTTTTAGAAAGCTTTCCACGTTTCTTGTTCAAAAATTTCCATATTGTCTTCAAAGAGTTTAATCCTTCATAAATTTCATGATGTCCAGACCAATAAAAATATCTTCTTTGAATTTTGCTGTAGATAATCCCGGAAAATTTGCACAGATGTATTTAAAACACTCTCCTTCACTCCTACTGGTAATGAAGCATATTTATTGTTATTATGGAGAATCACAACTTTGAGGCTTTTTTTTGAGGAATCGATAAACAACTTTCAATCGGCGACTTCCTATTTTACGTTGAATTTACTTAACAGTTCGGGAATATCGCTACAAGCAATTAGGAAGAAAATGTCCTTTCCTATATCTAAACCATGAGAAAGAAGTGCCAGGGTCTAACAAATTCTTTTCGTTTAGTCTCGAGCTCAGCAGTTCAGCAGATTCCTTAGCTTGACCCACATCTCCGACCAAGTCGTTTAAATCGATCTGTGAAGAAAGTTGATGTGCTCCACTTTCTTGGTATTCGTAATAACTGAAATCTTTTTCGTTTGAATTGCTGCTGAGTGGGTATTCTAACATTTGTGGAGATGTTGACATGTGTATTTTAGGACCATGTTCCACTGGGCGTATTGCAGGTGGGAAATTAGTACATGAATTGTATTGTTTTCTTTCTCATTTTGAAACCTCGAACATTCACAAAACAGAAGTAAGAGTCATTGGTATGGTTAAGGGGTTCGTACCATACCATGGGAATTCCGACGCGGAAAGATTTTTTCTCCTTTTGATCACCATCTAAGGTCTTCTACATGAACGGAACATACTATTAGCGGCGTCCATGGCTTATTTTATTCATCAAGTGTCATCACAAATTATGCATAGTACGCTTTCTTGAAAATGTATTTATTTACCAAAAAATGCACTTCAGTAGAGTGCTCATACAACTAATTAGCTGTAAATAATGGAGAATTAAAATAAATACTACTGCTCTTAATTTTAATCGAAATACTATTAAACATTGGAAATTGAGTAAATTGGCGGGTAGTGGAACATTTTTGTTGTTTTCTGAACTGGCCACCTAAAAATCTATATGAATCAATTTTACTTCTTAGACAACTTTTCCATTGCAGACCTGTGTAATTTGTCAGGTAGCAAATATATAAATGTCAGAACACAACAGAACGACAGACAGTCAGCCGAATGAAATCTGCTGCACCGTTTGCTGGAAGAACTTGTAAAAGCATATAAAAAACAAAGTGCTTAACACACGAGTTTATATAGTATATGATTGAGAAGAGTATCATTAATATAATAATAATAAATAATTACTCTTAATAAGAATTTATTATTTTTAAACCTGTTTGAATTCAGCAGGAGACCTTTTCTATGAAGCATTTTTTATAAATATAACTGGCAATTCATAGCTTGAAGGGACTTGGTCTCCAGGTAAATTAGAATTTTATAAGAATATCCAAACGAAATATCAAGAGATACCACATGGTACCATTTGATATCGGCAGTTGTAGTCAACACCTCGAGATAAATGTACTAAAAGTACTCCTAGTGTAAATAATATGCATATTAAAAATATATAGGAACGTTTTCATTTACATAATTTATCTAATAAGTGTTCAAAGACAAGTCAATTTAGTCAGATCAATTTTTTAGCGTAAACACATGTGGTAGCTTCTTTAACTAGTAGAAAATTTCGGTATTTATTGTTTATAATAAAACACGAATATGAATGCTATAATTTATAATGAAAGATGTATGCTGGTAACCAAGCGTTTTCAATTATTTCCTTAGTGCTTCCATAGTTTCAGCACTGCATTTTTTCGTTCTTCTTTGTGTTATTGCTTTCTGTCTCACGAAACAATTTTTGTATACTGATTTAATTCTAGATAACAGCATTGTTTGAAAATTCGACACAATATTCTTCCAACAAGTTGTCATTAAATACATATAAATCCAATCGGTCTTGGTTCCATTGCGAAAATTACTTTCGATCATAAATCCTTTTTGTTCAAATGTGTATACAATTTTACGACAATAGAATCAAGAGGGTCGTAAAAATTTGCTTTTTAGATCCAAAACTGTTGTTTGGGTAGTTGTACCGAGGAAGTACAAATGAAATACAAATCACATAAATTACACAATATAATAATTAGTGTCTATATGATACGCGAAAATGGCGATTCACAGACAGTTGTTAACGTACAGAGCTAGCGTTGTATGCAAAGTTCCAACATACTTTCATATAAACGGTTTTAAATGCTTTCCTTTTTTTTATTGAACACTTATAAAAAAATATTAATCTAACGGTGCTCAATAGGTTTTTAAGTCGTGAATGGCTGTGGATTGCAGAACGTTTGTCCACATTTTGAAATCTTTCTAGGAACTCTTCCTACACCTACCACTGAAAATAGAATAACGCTAAACGAATTGGAAAAATTAAATTTGACAACTCAAGATTGATATCATTACATAAATTGAGGTACCTACACTAAAAGACTTATTGAACATCCACTACACAGAAATGAAATCCCAACTTCTTCACAATTCTATGAAACACTATAAAATTGATAACGCTTTTCTTCGATTTTGAAGTAGGAGTTGTAAAATATGTTTATAACTATGCTAGGTAAAATATTCATTAAAAAATTCATTTAGATTCCCTAATTATAATCGGTTGTCAACTATAGCTAAGAAATTCAAATGATCTTGTCCAGAAACTCTTATCTTTGCTGTT
The DNA here is from genome assembly GCA_014611495.1 of Limonius californicus. Classification (NCBI taxonomy): domain Eukaryota; kingdom Metazoa; phylum Arthropoda; class Insecta; order Coleoptera; family Elateridae; genus Limonius; species Limonius californicus. The sequence goes on along the minus strand of JABXWE010014974.1, from coordinate 23,747 downwards.
ATCATTATGTGGCATAATTTGTTTTGGGTTTCTTAATTTTAGCCTATTAACTTATATGGGAACTGTATTTAGACCTGCAAGTTTCTATAAAAGATAGAATTACTATGAAATTTTGAGCTTGCTTCAAATATACTTTTTAAGGTATTTTACTTTTACTTTGGTTCCTTCGGACACCTTTGCCGACTGTTTCCAAAGACTTTTATAACGTTGCGGCCAGTCTATTAAAATAAATTAATATTGCTTAAACTTATTACTACTTACTTTATCGGATCCTTCTTTTACCATTAGGAGAATTGGGAAGGTCTTACTTGTAAAATAGCGTCCAGCTCCTCGTTTCTTTCGCTGTTGACGGTGCGTGTCACCAGCTTCTTCCTTTTTTCTCCAGTATTTCTGCTATTGCCCTATTTCACGTTTTCCTGGGCCTTCCTCTTGTGCGTTTCTTGTCCGAGCCCATTTCCACACATTTCTTTTACTATTATATCGGTTGGCATTCTTACCATGTATCTGAACCATCTGAATTGTTGTCCTCCGATTTTTAATTGTATCTGTTCCACCTCTTCCGTTTCTTATTTCATTGTTTTGTATTTTGGCTTGTATACTAACTTAGTAAATTAGGAATTTCATTTCCCAGGCTTGAATCTTGCTGTCTTGTCGTTTGTAAGTACCCAGGATTCGCGCCCGTAGATCAGTGTTGGTAAGAACATTAAGTTCAATTTTATTTTAGTTTGCTTGAACACTTCCCTCTTTGTAATGAAAGTATGATTTACAATACTGAGAAATCTGGTTGGTGCACTCATTCTGTTGTTCACCTCGCTTTCTAAACCTCTTTCCATTATTGTTCCCAAGTATTTTAGCTTATTTGTTTGTTTTAGTCTTTCATTTTCAAAATATACCTCTATCATCTCCGATTCTCTCGCTCTAGCCATTACCTCCGTTTGATTGGTATTTATTTCCGTTTTAAACTCTACTGTGGCATCCGGCCATGCTATGATGATTTTTTGTAGCTCTATTTTGCTATTTCCGAGCAGTATTAGATCATTTGCGTACATTAGTTCCTTGATCTTAACTGCTTTTAGGCTTCTCACCACCACTATTGCCCCTTTTACCTTATCATCCACTTGTTTGAAGACTTCGTTCCATTATAGCTATAAACAACATTGAGCTAAGTATACCTCCTTGTCTAAGCTCTCTGTGAGATATGTATTTATCTGTACAAAACAATTTACTCGCACTAGATTTTTTGTTTCATCGTAAATCCTTTTAATTGCCTCTAATAGATTGTGGCCAGTTCCTCGTTTTCTCAATCTTTTCTCGAGTATCCGTTGGTATATTTTCCCACCATACTCAATAGGGAGATTTCGCGGTAGTTATCATATGTGCAGCTTATAGATTGATACTATAACGGCCATCTTCCAGTCTTTGGGTACTGTGTTTGTTCTCCATGCTAACTTGAATACATTGTGTAACAGCGAGATATCTTTTTCCCCAATAGATTTTATCCTTTCTGATTTTATGCTGTTTTGACTAGCTGCTCTTCTGATCTTGAGTTTTGTATTGCTTCTTCTACTTCAACCAGTTGTATCTCCACTTTTTCTTGTTACCCTAAATCCTCAATTGCTCGTCTCCTACTTTCTTCGTGTGGCCTTGCAACATGAGCTACTTATGGTTCCAGGGGCTCAGAGAAGTATTTTCCCCATCTTTCCTTAATCTCTCATTCTGTGGTTAGTAGTTTCCCATTTTCACTTTTATCCATCTAACTGAAGTCTTTTTTGGTTTCGTAACCCTTTGAGGACTCAGAAGAGCACTTTAGCATTTCCTGCACTGTTTTCTTTCATTTTGTTACCTAAGTCCTCCCACGCTTACCTTCCTTGACCACCACTTTAACTTTTTTCTCTTTGCTCTTTATAGTTACTGTAGCTTTCGTTGTTTTTTATGCTCATGTAGTTCCTCCAGTACTGTTTCTTTGTCTTGACTTCTCTCTGTATGTCGTGGTTCCACCAGGCCGTTGCCTTTCTTTTATTGGAAGATTTAGATACTCCACAGCTCTGTCTCTCAGCTTCAATCACTATTACCTTGAAATCGGTCTATAGTTCTTCTACATTTTCTGTTTTCAGTGTTTCTTCTAATTTCTGTATTTTTGATTTATCACCGTTGTGTATTTTCTCGTGATTTCTTACAGTCGTAGTTTGTGGCTCCTAATAGATTCATACCTTGCATCTTTTTTGTTTGTGTCATTACTTGGTTCTATTTGTTCTAATTTCAGTTTGGTTTCGACAAGGAAATGATCGGTTCCTAGTTCAAATCCTCTTCTAACTCTTACATCGTTTATTTTTTCTCTGTCCACCAGCACTAAATCGATAATTGATTTTCCTCCTACTCTTTACTTCCGCCTGAATTTATTCATCTCTTTATGTTCAAACCATGTGTTCGCCACTACTAGGTCATCAAGGATACAAAAATCTGTAAATCCTTGTCCGTTTGTGTTCAGCGTGTCTTCGCCGAATTTTCCTACTACATTTTCCGTCTCTTCTGTATTGTTACCTACGCGGCCATTTAGATCTCCTACTACTACTAGTTCGCCTCTATTAGTACCGCATCTCAAAATTGACCCTTAATTTGTTTGGATTCATTTTCGTCCGGGCGATACAATATTATTTCTGTATATCCTTATTTTTCTTCAACTTTTATTTCTAGTCGTAGTAATCCTTCTGATACTCACTTCTATTCTATAGTTTTATCTAACCATTCGCTTTTAACTGTTTACGCTACTTCTGCACTTGCCCATTCCTATTCGTCGAGCCCACTGTAATACATCATATGTCCCTCTTCCATTTCAACACATTTTTCCTTCCGTTTCAGTTTCTGTTAGTGTTAACATTACCATTTTTATTTTTTAATTCATCGATCAGTTCTAGTTCCTTACCGCTGATTCCCCTAACATTTCAGGTTCCCAGTTTTCATTCCACCTTCCTTTGCTTCTATTCTTATTTGGTATTGTTTATTTCTATTTTGGTGTACCCTACTCTGATGTTCTTTCTCTTGGATTAGGTCACAATCTATGTATAGTTCTTGTTATCCTAGTCTTTTTATTTGCTTTAAACCCTCTATTTTTGTTCGAAGTTCTCCAGTTTTTTCCACGTCACCTCCGTTTCCCGTTTTGCTACCGTATCCATGTCTGTGGTTACTCCTATTTGTTTCCGTATGAATTCCTTTATTTCTTGGTTAATGTTTTCTTTGTTAAACTCCGTTGCCCTGATAGTTATATTGTTTCTCTTTTCATTTCTATATTGGCTTTCCCACTTCTTCTTTAATTGTCCAATTTCGCTTCTTATTTCAGATTTTTCCCTCTCCCATTACACTGGGTTTCGGACAATTCGCCTCCACAATTCGTCCCCGGACTATTCGCCCCCGGACTATTCGCCCCCGGACGATTCACCCCCGAGGATAATTCGCCCCTGGATAATTCGCCTCCAATATAACGATTATACAATTGTAAAAGTAGTCAAAACAGCTCAGGGCATTGTAGATTATTTCGAGGACAATTATATTGGTCGCCGTGGACGTAGGCAAAGGCGTTCCCCCAAATTTCCTATTGATCTGTGTAGTATATTTGACCGCACTACACAAAACATGCACTGCACAAATAATCATGTAGAAGGTTGGCATCGCCACTTTCGGGAATATGTGATGATTCCCCAAACATTTTTAAATTTATTAGCACACTAAAAAAGGATCAAATAGTAAACAATTATCAATTAAACCAATTTATAGCCGGAGCACCTGTGCCTAGACAACATAAAACTTATGCTGCTGTTGCTGAACGTTTAAGAACAATAGTCCTAGATTATGAGAATAAAGATCCGTTAAATTTTCTGCGAGGAATCGCGCACAATCTTGCCTTTTTAATTTTTGTACCGTTTTATAATAAACAATGTTCTATATTACATTAACAAAAATAATTATTTTGATTTGTGTACCTTTATATGATAAAAATGGTCCGGGGGCGAATTATACTCGGGGGCGAACTTTACTTGGGGGCGAATTGTCCGGGGGCGAATTGTGGGGGGCGGATTGTCCTAGACGTTCTTCATTTAAAACAGTTACTCCCGCTCCATATTTTTTCAGCTGTTTGTTGATGCTCTTTATGGCCTTATTTGTACTACTGAGATTGCTTCAAATCAATATTAAATATTTTTTGTAATACTTAAAGTAAGTTTCTCTTGATTGTGCCAGTCCAGGTATTAAATTGATAAACCTCGTATAGTATACGTTTTATTAGGGAAACTTTTTGATGGGTCCACGTACGGAAAATAAGTTTTAAGAAAAAACTGAAGGACACAATTTTGAAATAAGTAACAAGTTACGTATCAGATGAAGTGCCATAAATATACTTCCTAATTAAATTAAATCTAGGTGAACTTGCGGACTACGTTCGAACCTAATGCCTAATAACTTCTTTAACAAATAAGAAATAATGTGTATTATAATGCAAATTTCTTTTTTTTGGGGGGAGGGGGACGGTGAATTAGAAGAAGAAATTCTGTACGGACGAATGGGGTATAATAACCAACTTTAAAAAGAAATTTTAATTATTACGAGGTTGAAACCGTTTTTTTTTTTCTAGTTAGAATACTTATGATGACGGTTTTTATGTATTTTTTCAGGATAGCAAAAATACGAAAACTATAAGGTTAAAATATTACATAACGTTAATTTACTGATATTTGTTAGTTTTTACTTCATTTTATTAGGGTTCATCAAACGACATGACACCATTCAGCGCCTTCAACTAAACTAATCTCTGACTACTGCCGGCAAATATGATTTAGTATACAGATGTGAAATAGAGTTCCACTATTGTTAGATATCTCAGTAATACGCTTATTAAGCAATACATCATGTGAGTTACGAATTTCCTAATACACGTAAGATGTGATTTAATTAAATACATATATATTGTATTGTAATAAGATTCTAACTCGCTGACAGTTGGTGTCATTAGATCGAATTGGGGTGTTCAGCGTTCCACTGTTTCAATTGTACAGTGCATAACCTACCTCCCTGTCCTCGCATCTTGTTTCTCTACATACAAATACACACAAATTTGCTCTTTATGCGATGGACGCATTTCTTTTGAAGTTTCAATCAACTGTTTACAAGTATGCTTTATAACTGCTATTGAATTCAATCAGAAATGTGTGCCTTCGCAAGATTACGCTGTTCTTTACTTTCAATAAGGGTTTATTTTTAGATCTTTATTGGGCCACTTTTGGATATTCGAGGGCGCTTTGATCTCCAATTTAATTAAACAGTTGTATCTTCAAGCCAAAGAAATACAGGCGATTAACGATCAATTAGAAAAATTCCAAAGAGAGAGTTTTGGAATCGTAGCAGGTTCGGAAATACTAAAAACACAAAACAAAAAAAGTTATGAAAGGAGATCATGCCCACAATGGAAGATTCAGAATAAAGCCCTTTAAGGAGTTAAGTTCGGACAGTAAATGTTCAAGAACAATGAAGTCGCTGAAGGAAGTTCTGAAGCTTAACCTTATTCTGAAGCTGGGATTTTTGCTTGTTTATACTCAGTGGTGAGCCACAAGGGGACCGCGGGGCCTCGCCCGAGCCCCTTGTTAAATTTTGCTGGAAGTTGCGAGCCCCTTGTTAAACTTCTGTTTTTTCCATGCCATTGAAATGGATTTGAATACAGAAGTTTCACTCTTAATTCAAAAATACCAAAACGTCGAATTCCATGAGATTTTCATAGTTCATCAATGTTTATATTTCTAGTTTGTTCGTACACTGATATTTCTTGAATGACTAGTACCGTTTGAATAAATATGGTTAGCCAAAATATCTTAAGTTCGTGTAATTTTTACTTTTTAACTAATTATTCAGAATATTGGCTTTAATGTTGGTAATGTGCCAGAATATTTTTTTACAAGGCTTGAAACATACGAAACTTTTTTTGCTCTCTATTAAAAAAATTTGAGTGATTTGAATTTTTATCGTCTCTAATTTTTTTCCCCACAGTATTTTCGTGTTGTTAAATACAATTCAGCTGAAGAAATTGTCATCAGTTTTAGTTTTTCGTCGCAATACGACTAATACCCTAACGATTATACGAAGCGTATTGGGAAACTAGAAGCCGCTTAAATATTCCCGCCGAATGAGGGACGTTGTCAATTTGTTGCATTGTGGAGGTTGCTGTAGTGGTTCATGGGCTAGCGACACGTTATTTTATCGTGGTTCTGTTATTGCATACAGTTGTATAATAAAGCGCTAAAATGAACACTACGACTGGAAATTCTGCTAAATGTAAAGTATGCGCTGTAGTTAATATTGTCCATGTAGAAAACGAAAACGCTGTCAAAAGTTATTGTCATATACACAAAGTTTATGGTGCAGGCATCATGATAGAAGGAAAAGTCAGACACTGATATAGCAATTTCTAAGATAACCGACCAAACGTACACGATGTGGAACAAAGTGTTGTCAACGACAAAAAGAAAAAGTAGACGAGATAATTCGTGAAGGTCGGCGATTTCGGAAATGACCGCAAATATTGCTCCAATTTTACGTACGGTACTATATGAAATTGTCATGAACAGGCTACAGTACAAATCCGCCTGCGACAGCTGCTGGATGGAATGAGTAGTTCATTAGCTGCCGTTGCCGGTCCCAAGCCCGGGTAAAGGAGGAGGGTTTAAAGGTGAGGCTAGCGACCTGCCTTTTGGAAAAAGAATGAAATGCTCAAAGAACTGTTAAAGAAGCCTCGGAATACACCGGATATAACAAAGCCACGAGAGCAACGGGAACAATTTTTCGATGAATTACAGGAAACATTAAACCAAATGACAAAATCCTTATAATAGGTGACTTTAACTCACGAATCGGTAACGAAATAATCCCAAGGGTTGTGCAGAAATATAATGAGGAAACAGTAAATGAAAACGGAAACACACTAATAGGACTATGCACACATAATGAATTGAGAATCAACAACACCTTTTTTGATCATAAAGCTCAACATAACTACACATTCTCCAACACAAGAGGCCAAAAATCAATGATTGACTATGTGATCACAAATCGAAATATACACCCTAGCCAAATATGTGAGAACCTTGACTTCGGCTAATGTAGGAACACAACACGGCATGGTCCTATGTAAGTTCCGCTCACAACGTATACTAACAAAAACAAAAAACCCCAATACATCACCAAATATAATATAGAATCATTAAGAGACGACAGTACAAAACCACTGTATGAACAAAGACTAAACGAAAATATTGCCCAAAACTGCATCGAGATAGGTGACACTGTAGAAGTAGCATGGAATAAGATCAAATTTATCCTAACAAAAAGTGCAATGGAAGCCCTGGGAGAAAGAACAATTAACATCAATGTCAAAAAAAACAATAAACCATGGTTCACTAACGAAGCAAAAGAACAAGCAGAAGAACAGAAAGAAGCATATATTAAATACATTAGTAACAGATCACCAGAAGAGTAGGAAAGATACAAAGAGGTCAGGAATAGAACAAACAACAGAATAAAACAACAACAAAAAAGAATATTGGGAGCGGTTCTCGGCGGACATGGAACATGACTTATATGGAGGACAAAAAAGAATCTGGAACATGTTACGAAACAGTAAAAAACAGATTAACGAAGAAGTACAACTAAATAACATAACAACAGAAATGTGGGTAACATACTTTCAGACCTTATATAACAACCCTGAAGAAAACACAGAAGACCAAGAAGAAATCCATCTAACCTATGATAACAACGACAGAGATACTATAACAACAGAAGAAATTAGAACAAGAATAGCGCAACTCAAGAATCGAAAATCGCCGGGGGTAGACAATATTACCAATGAAATGATTAAATATTGTGGACAAAATATTCAACAGGAAATAACACACTTGTTCCAAAAAATTATGAGAACGGGCTCAGTACCACATGAATGGAAGACCAGTATATCAATACCCATATATAAAAAAGGAAAGAAGAAGGACCCGAAGAACTACAGAAACATCACCGTATTGAGCTCAATCCTTAAACTATTTACTAAAATTTTGGCCGAAAAAATCTCTAACAAGGTAACCATCTCCGAAGAACAACAAGGGTTCAGAAATAATAGATAAACAGTGGACGCTATATTCATCTTACGGCAGCTCACAGAAAAATCGATAGAATTCAATAAACCAATGTTCGTATGTTTTTTGGATCTAACGAAGGCATTCGATAGAATACGCCTAAACGACGTAATTCAAACCCTAGAACTCAACAACAGTGAAAGGAAATACCAAAAAATTATGAAAGAACTCAACACCGGAAACAAGATCAAAATATTATGTTACGCAGACGATGCTGTACTTACAGCAGAGAATGAAGACGTCTCTTATACGAATTTAAAATAAACGTAGAAAAATTTAATATGTGCATTTCCTATGAAAAATCCCAATCAATGGTTATTTCAAAAGACCCCATTAGGTGCAAGCTAGCAGTGGATGACAATATAATACAAGTATCAAGATTCAACTATCTAGGAGTAACCATACCAAGCGATCGATATGTCAAAGAACAAGTTCGGACACAAGCCAATAAAGCAGCAAAAATTGGTGGATGCCTCAGAGAAACCATCTGGACTAACAAAACCATGAGTAATGAAAGCAAAATACGAATTTATAAGACATGCGTGAGACCGATACTCACGTACGCCGCTGAAACCAGGGCAGAAACATCAGCTACTAAGAGAATAACGTGAACAACCGAAATGAAAATTTTAAGATCTATTAAGGGTGTCATACTTAGAGACAGGATAAGGAGTGAACAAATAAGAGAAGAACTAGGAATACAAGATGTGGTAAGATGGGCGAGGACACGAAGAAGGCTTTGCCGAGACCATGTGGAGAGAATGCCTGAGGAACGATTAGCCAAATGGGCCGAAACACAAAGACCTAATACACGAAGACCAATAGGCAGACCTCCAAAACGTTGGAAGGATAGCTGGACCTCAGCATCACAAGAGGCATACCAACAATAATTAACAGAAAACACAGGACACAGTCATATATGAAAGTAGAAGAAGAGAAGAAGAGGCTACAGTACCACAAACTTTGTTCGAGGTGGGTGCTGAAGATATTGACGGATGTTCACAAAAACCTGCGAATGACCTCTGGACTGACATTTCGGCATCGATGCGAAACTGATGGCGATGGGTATCTGAATCACATTGTGAATGGCGACGAGATTTGGATTTCGTACATAAAAGTTGAAACTAAACAATAATCAATGCGGTGGGAATACCAGTCATGTAGTTTCTAAGGTGATCAAAATGGAAAAAAAAACACATGCGTGGGTTATATTGGTATACAAGTTCCCCATAACCGAACAGTTTAAACAGACGTTCCAGAAATGAAAGGTTATGATTTTGGTTTTTTGGGACAAGAAAGATGTATTATGGGTAGATTATTTGGATTATGCTACGATAATTAATGTACATAGATATACATGGCGAGAGCTTAAGAAACTTGACAGGGGCGATCCAGAACAAAAGGCTAGGATTGCTAACCTCTGACCTGAGGCGTCTTTGTGCACGATAACGCCCGAATGCACGCTGCCTCTCGCACTGTGCGGCTCACTGAGCAATTTAATTGCGAAATATTTACCCATCCCCTATACAGTCCCGACTTAGCGCTGAGTGGCTATCACCTTTTTCTCTATATTAAAAATTTTTTTAAGAACCCGCGAGCATTTTCCCGGCGACATTCAAACGACGGTATATAATTCGTTTTGGGCACAGGCGGCACCCATCTATGGCGAAGGTAAAAAAAACTTGTACCGTGTTATGATACCTAAATGTGTAAATTCGAATGGTCACTATGTAGAGAAATGTTTTAGGAGTCTATCTACGATTTAAGCATGATTTTGTTAACTTTACCGTTCATACGTCCTTGTTGGTGCAGATTTACATAAAAAAAGAAGAAATAATATTAAAACCATGTTGCTGGACACATTTTATGTTATTTACCATTACTAAAGTATAACAGAGGCGGTCGTGGGCTAGAGGTTAGCACGTTAGACTTCTACGCTGAAGTTCCTGGGTTCAATTCCCTGTACCGGATCTTTGCGGCTGTTCTCCCTCGCAAGGCAATGGCAAACCAACGAGGCATTCCGCGTAGTAAATTTTTTCTGGAGTAGAAGTGTTCATACTTCCCGTGATGCGGAGCTCACGTTAAGCTGTAGGTCATCTATGTCTGTGGCATTCTAAACACGCAACACAGGTATAGGAGAGAGGATCGCTACGTCTTGTAAGAGATAAAGCACTCCTAGAAGAAGAAATTATAACCGTTTATGTATGAAAGTTGGTGCCCTTCCTTATCCATTTCTGCGTACTCTTCATCAGGAACATTTAAGATATGTGTTAAGAGAATTGGAAATTTGTGCTCTTTGAAAATTATCACCATGTAGTTCGAGTTGCAAAATATTTTTATAAGGCTATAGAACTTCATAATTACAGAACCAATACGAAGGTTATAAACAATTAAAACTACAACGGCGTTTTGAGTACCCTGTTCCTGGAACGTGAATATCTCATGCTAAACTGATATTTCATACTTCTGGTATCTTTGATTAAAAAATATCTGTTTACTATTTATAGACGAAAATTCGTTTGTTCCCTCGGTAAACCTTCCTAGAAGCCCTTTACATGCTTTGTCACGCACTGCGGTTGCATTGTCAGTTTATAAATATAATATCAATTTTAACTTTTGTGAGAATAACGTTTTTATGTATTCATTTTCATTTATGATTACAAAGTTGTGGCAGGAAGAAATTTCCGTGGTAACGGCTCGAAAATGTAAGTATAGTTTCAGCAACCACAAATGTAATTGCTTTTCGCATACTTCTAGCGATAATAAATTTTCATGCTTTTGTTATTAAATTGTAGGAATTTACAAACCAATCTACTTTTCTGCATGTTTTATTTACTATTTTAATTAGTACTAATATCTACATTTAACATGGAGTGGCGGGTTGCATATAATGTATGGAATTTCATGGATTTTTGATTTCTTTCTATGTAATCACAAGAGTTGATGTTTGTATTAGAGTGTCTGAAATTATCAATTTCAAAAGCTTAACGGCGATAAATATAAGTAGTTACAAACATACATTTTTACCTGCACGTAATGAAATCGGGCATGGTATTCTTTATGACTATTACACGAAGAAGTGTCTGTTTTTAGTATTTTACTTAGGTATCCTAAAAAATCACAAAATGTTGTATGATATTATATTATATTGTATTATATATCATACATGGTTAAATTTTGCCGTTGAAATTTAATGTCTGTTTGTTGTTTAGCAAAGTCGCTAGTGAAGTTGCTTGAAATCCTAAAATTTTATGTGAATCAGAGTAAATCGCTTATAGCGTTATTCTAGAATATTACACGAAATTTATTCTAGATTAGAGGTGGTCAACCGTTTTGGATGGTGGGCTAAACTAAAACGATAAGTATGACTGCCGGTCCGCAGACTAAAATATTATGAGCTACAGTGTAATTACGAACAGACGGGAAACCGCCAGGTGCGCCTTTTATATTCTGTTCCACCTAACTATCAAACGTTCTTGCTGCTTCTGACCGTTGTCGAGTCGGCGGCGCGATGCCTAGATCAAAACCGGCCGCGGTATATTTTGTATACAGTTTACAGGATACCACGCCGCCGCTAAAAGGATACTTACCATAGCACTCTCACCGCGGCGCAGTATCCTTTGATATTAGAAAAATTGCAGACCCCTGGAGTGATTCGAACCGGGAAGCATTTGGACTTTTGAATGCAAAGCTTGACTCTCTTACCACTGATCCATCCCAGCCCCCTCTGTTTGTCTTCTTGCTATATTTTAATTATATGGATCGCTTTTTACTAGTGGATTGCGGCTATTCTTTAATCTGCGACTTCAGTAAAGTTTTGTGTATGAGGGGAAGGTTCGAGAGCCGTAGCTATTGCTTGGCGGCCCGCATTTGGCCACTATTCTTGCATTTTTGAATATTTCACAGTAAACGTTCTAAGAGAGTTGGCAAATTTCCTAAATACTTCGCATTAACTGTTCATGTAATTTGTACTAAAATATTAGGAAAATAATTCTATAAAACCGATCCTTTTGTGATCTTTTTAATTTGGTAAGTAAAAATAGTCTCAAAGAGACGTTTTGATTATATGGTGGTGTCTTAAACCAATTTTGAATATGTTAATTGCTAAATATTCCGAACGCGTTGTTCCATCAGAATATTCGTTACTTTCAAAGCTTTATCGGCTAGGACTAAAAGCTTTTTAAACTACATTTGTAAAACTACACAGAAAGGTAATTTTCGAAAAGAGATGTTTTCAAAACTTTTTAGTTAACGCTCTCTATACCATACGCAAATAACCACTTACACGTATAACCGTAACCCACTACTAGAAGCAGTAAAAATCTTAGCGGACTTGTGCCCTACGTGGTGTATCTTACCAAAATCGTTTCTAAATTGAAATTTGAATTCAATAGTGTAGGAACACTGAGAAGTGTTTAGCGTTGTCTAGAATTTTTTCGTGGGCCTTAACTGGGGTTATGCAAAGCAGGTAAAAGGGGATTACAAGCATTACGAGGTGCGTTGGGCTCGATGGTCATTGTAACAGTTTGAATACTATTTGAAAATATGTAATACTGGAATCGGATAATAGCTAAAAAACATTTATTGTTGTTCATGTGCCATTTTGGGTATTTACATTTATTGCTGCTAATGTATCATCTTGAGTATTTAATATACATTCCTGCTGATCATCTACTTTTCTTCAAGTTTGCACAAAATAAATGTCTGAAAGAAGATCTGATAGTTTTGGCTGTTGGGTTATCAGTTATCACTAATATCTTCCTATTTCCGAAGTATTGCAACGCTATTTTCTAATTCATCCTGCGTTAGCCGCTGTGTTGATAAGCTATTCTACTCTATAATTTGTTTTTAAGTCTACTTTACCTTTTGGTAACTTTTTTTGCATTCATGCATACTACCCCCCCCCTAACCGATTTCGCATTACTTCATGGGGGTGCGGGCGTCCCTTACATACTAACCATTAATGCAACATGCACCCTAAACTTAACTAATTGAAATGCGGTCGCCTCAGCCGGGATTCGAACACCCCAGCCGATCGGTCGCATTTCACTGTGACCTCGAGTGGTAGCGCGTATTCGCACTGCTCCACCGGGGTCCCTTACCTTTTGGTAACTGTTTTCAGGTTTGCAATAAGTTCTAAACTGTGTTCTAATATTGTTTGCATAAAATAATTTTTAGTTGAAAACGGCAAACGATTTATGTTTTTTGCACACCAACTAGAGATGTTCAGTTCATCTATCGGCTGACACCCCCGCAAAATAGTAGGAACCATTGGTTTGCTGAATTGATATGCTAGTTTACATTTAATTTTTTGAAATTATTCGAAAAAAATTTGCATATACATTCAATGGTAATATTCGAATTATACAGGGTGTCTCAGAAAGAATGGGCCACCGTTTAGTCATAGATTCTTTAGGTTAAAATAAACCGATTAAACCTAATATACCTTAGGCAGAAAGTCCTTCCTTAAGAAGTTATAGTTCAATTTTTTCTTTTTTCTTTTTATTGTAATTTCCACAAATCTAAATCAACCTCCAAACCATTTTAAATACTGCTGGAAACAAATTTAAGCAGTGACCTTTGGATGCATAGCGCAACATTTTTCAAGTATCTCTGTTTCTTTCTACTAAACGTGTCAGCCGACACAATACGTCACACGTACAGTGTTGGTGTTGTTTCGTTCGCAGATGTCACTACGACATACGGCTTTGTCGGAAATATGAATCTGCGAGCAACTAACAAAGACAGAAATGCGTTTAGTTTGTGGCATGCAAATAAAGCGCTAATCCGAAACTGAAAAATGCTCATCGTACGAACTGTACCATGCTTGTGTGCAATTTGGGGCCAGGGTTTCAGCTATATTGGTCAAGCTGTATAGAATTAAAGATTTGCTTTAACAATTTCTATCCTACATCAGCATTCTTCCATAAAAAGTAAGAACGCTTGCTCTTCGTCGTCGGTTAATTGTTATTCGACGATAAAACCCAGGCCAACGTGGAGGCGCAGCCGCAATATGCTCAGTGCTGTACAGATTTTTGTATTCATTCAATAGGTTTAAAATATTTTGTCCGATAACGGCCGACAACGCGCGATTGTGACATCAGTTTCTAGCATGTTAAACACAATGATTTATTTCTAATTTATTTATTTTTTAACTAATTGCATTGTGATTAAATTAAATAACGCCATTAACAATTGGTACGGTTGCACCGTTCCTTGCGGAATAATGGAATAATAACTAGGGGTATTAAGGAAAAACAAGTTATGACGGTTTAAAAATAGAAAAGTTCTCTTTTTCAATTTTTTTATTATCTTTTTGCCACACCGAAGGTTTTACAAATTAAAAAAAAAGAATATGCATATTTTTTATGGATATTTCGGCCATTTTAAACTGAAATGTCATTGTGTGACAGATCAGTGTATTAAAAATTTTACGACGAATACTGCAATAGGAGGTTGTTGTATTTAACAATAAAAAGTTGATATCAGTTCCGGCCAAACCGGAAGTCAAACCTAAGGTTAAATAATGCTTAGTTGCTCATTTAGAGGTTATATCTTAGTTTATAATTTCAAAATAATAGGTTTAAATACATAAATATTACATGCTGTTACCTTATCTCGTGGTCACCCCGTATCTAAATATAAACAAACCATGGAAATGCCTATTAACCAATTCTTTTTGTTAATAGTCTTAGATGTAACCATTTCAAGAGGAACCTTTGCCAACCTGTTCGTATAAAATCTTGCTAGAATCAACTAATTTCTTGCAATTTGATGACGGAAAGAGTGACTTTGTTACAACGAATTATTTTATTCTTTACTGTAATTCCAAATGTCTCAGGTTGCTCGACAGCCATTAACGTAATAAATTCGTTTACTTCCTGGTTAGCGGCTAAATTGGCTTTTCTATTCTTTGCGTTGGGAATGATATATGTGCACCTAACTAGCAGCGCTGATTGCTATAAAAGCTGCTGAACAAGCGGCCTCTATATCGATCGGTTAATAATAGCACCCAAACATGTGTAAATATAAATTAAAATGCAATACAGATCTAAAATTAGCTATAATACGTTTTCTTAATTTTTGCCCTATTGTACAATTCAAATTGTTATTCTGTGTGTGTCGTGTAAAAACATTTTGGGTAAAGTTAACTCGAAGGTTCTTCAGATGCGACTTAAAATTGCAAGTTTGGCGACAATAGGTTGTTTAGGGTATTTACAACGAGCACAATTCGTCTACACTCTGTAAATTGTGTTTCTAAAGAGATCCTGTTCCCTATACACGAGAGGGAAGGCGGTGTTTTCACAAGCAATTGACTGCATTCTCCTTATTCAGAGCATTTCATGTAGTTGACAGCAGAACAACGCTTTGCGGCATCTGCATGATCTTTTGCAAGCCGCCTTTACAAACTGTTGCTGTTTTTTAATTTCCCGGGCGCTCAGAATTCAACCTAACAAACTAGATATGGGGTTTCCAGTATCTTACGCAACACACATTTTAATAATCATCTGAAATTTATGGGACCACCGAAATTTAGAGCATTCCTGACATGCTTTCTGATGGGGATCTTTATTAAAAGGAAGTTGGGAACGCCTCACACTCACCTTGGATGTGCCAGACCGACCGGCACCAAATTGGGCCACCCGGAGTTATTTGCCCCTTGCGGTTCATGAAAAAGATCTTTAAAATTGAAGCAAACCCGCATTTTTTAATGTGACCTTAGAAATTGGTCCTTCTTCCTATATCTTGTATTGTGATTTCTACTGCTATTCAACGGGAAGTGATGTAATTTTAAATTATACCCATAAAAATGCTGTGCTTGAGGGTTCTACAAAGGGTCCTCTGCTATTTTATATCAGTTTTAAGCATTGTTTATTCTAATTTTTAAATCTTACTTCGTAAGATTGCATAGGTTCTACACGGAGTTGCTACCGCAAGAAGTATCTCTATTAAATTCAATTTTGAAATTATTAACCCTTGAGAAATGAAAGTTGTTGCTAATAACGAACTGTGAGGGCAAACCGATATAATATAAAATTGTTAAATGAGGCGGCCTCTTTGAGAAATGCGATCTGGTGATCGGTTTCTGTTCGTTAGAAAGAGACACCGCGTGTTGGCTCTGCGATCTCGGAGGTGTAAAATTGGCTGACGTTATGTGAGTGTGTGCGCGTATGGGGTTGGGAACGGCGGCAAGCTGTTTCGACTTTTGAAGCCGGCAAATGGGTGCGAGTCGGACAGAAAGGGAAAGTGCGCGAGGTTGGAGAGGCAGGGGGGCATGAACACGTGTTCTTCAAGAATCTGTCTCATTAACATATTAAGACCCTTCTTTGAAACTGTGCCGGCACAGTTTGACTTCATTGATTGGGTTTTTAATGTTTGTGCTGTCGGGGCCATTAGCTCGTTTGAGATCGCGTAAGGTTCCGATTTTGTAGCTTCGGGGCTTAGCAAAATGAACCGGAAAATGTTAACTGTCCGCATTAAAACACAAAATGTGACCGTAGCCACAAATTAATTTTTAGACCAAAACCCTCCACATTAGCAAAAATCTTTTTTCTTATCGACTAACAAGGTAAATAATTTATGTAATAATCCGGTCTGTTGCATACCCCGGTACCACCTTAATTATTTTTCATTGTGAAAATAATTAATAGGAACACTGATATTAAAATAAAAGAAAAACATACCTCCAAGGATCCCGTCAATGGTGTAATCCTTTTTTCCGTCGGGATCTTCTCTTCTTCCTGATCCTCCACCGCCCCTTAAAAGTCTACTGATGGAAGAAACACTTGGTGGGTCTGAAACACCTTCCTGAAATAATAATAAAAATAATGAATTGTGATATTGTGGTTATAGAAACAAAATGTTTTAATGTTTGTGCACGTCCTGACAATATCACCCCTGTTTAATGTTTACATTGGTTTCCGAACCTGTTTAGATTAATTCCTGTGAAAGTATCCTACGTCTTAGAATAATTTTTTTATAAAATATTTAATTGAATTTTCTCTCTTTATCAGTATTTTAATGTTTGTTTTGACAAAATATTGATTTTTATTGACAATGATTTCGTGTTCTACAACTAATTAGACCTAAAAGGAAGTAAAACTTCGTGTATGTCGTGTGGTTAGGATTTATGTTTTGGTACCTTGACTATTTTGTATTTTTTTTTGTTTTGCAACATTAATTGTCTAATAGATTATACAGTGTGTGCCAAAACGTACCGGCAATATTTCAAGGATGAATTTCACAACTTATTTAGAGTAGAAAAGTCCGTATAAACACATATCCTAAACGTAACCGTTAACGAGTTATTGTTTATTTCATAATTTATGTGTCTAAAATTTTATTTAAACTGATTTCTGAAATACGCATCTAGTTTCCATAATCGCGTCGGTTGTCTGGTAACATTTGAACATCCTTTTTAACAAAGTTGTCAGTTTATTACTGTGATACTGAAGTTATTGGCTTGTTTTCTGTATCCTTATTCCCATCGTAATTCACAAGTGATTCATGCCAATGTTATTTTCAAATGAAGAATATGCAAATGTTCATTATGTTTACGGTCAGTATGATGAAAATGCTTCAGCAGCACAACACGAATATCGTAGAAGATATCCCAATACGGGTGCAGTTTTCTTTATTTCACATCGTCAGCTGAGGGAACATGGCACTTTCAATGCAAGACATGCAGTTGGTCAAGGAGTTGTCCGTAGACTTATAAACGATAATGAAGAAGTTCTTGATTTATTACAAGAAGATCCGTCTTTAAGTGTGCGAAGAAATGCATTAAGTATTGGAATATGTAGAAACAGGTTTGGAGAATAATAAGAAGTGTTCGCTTACATCCATATCATCATCAAGAATGTCAAGCACTAGGCAATGATTTTGAAACGTACCGCATATTTATGGACCGATGAAGCTTCTTTTACACGAGATTGTATCAATAATGATAATAATTTTCATGAATGGGCTGCAGAAACTTCTCATATAAGAAGACGCTCGCATTTCCAACATGGATTTAGTGTTAATATGATGGCTGGTATTCTGGTATTCGGTGCGAATTACGAATATTTTCTAGAAAATTCTTTACCCTTATTACTAGATGTGCCATCAAATATTAGACTTGCAATGTGGTATCAACACGATGGGGCACCAGCACATCAATATCTTCATGTTAGAGCTTGGTTTACGCACATTTTCCGGGAAGATGGATTGGAGTAGAAGGAACCGTAGCATGACCACTGCGTTCGCCGGAACTGACTCCATTAGATTTTTATCTTTGAGGTCACGTAAAACGGTTTGTTTATCCAACTGAAGTGCGGTTGCCGATATTATTAGTAATAACTCAGCAACCATATTAAGAACGCAGCGATCTCTTCTGCGACGTGCGGCTTTGTGTATCGAACACAATGGAGATAATTTTGAACATTTCTTGTAAATGAAATAATAAACATGTATTAAAAAAAGATTTATTTTATAAAATTCGTTGATCTAAAATTTTAGCCACATAAATTATGAAATAAACAATAACTTGTTAACGGTTACGTTTAGGGCGTACAGGGAATTTTTCTTTTTAGTATAAATTATCTATGTATAATTTTAAAAAGAACGCATCAATTACCCGTATTATGTAGGCAACCAATTTTACATAAAATTAAAAAACAGAAGCAAACGTCACTGTAGTTGTGAATTATTTTGTATGAAGGTTATGTTCGATGCAGTGTTTATATTAAATAGGTAAATCGAAATAAGTGGAACAACAACGACCGTTACTATTGTAAATCATTAAATACCAATAACAGAAAACGGAAACGAAACAACAGTTACAACAAGTATTCAAAATGACCACCTTGTACTTGTAAACAATAACCTAAACAGTGTTGGAAAGCACGCACATCATTCGCAAGAAAATCAGGATTCAAGCTACTGCATTCGGTAGGTATACGATATTTTAATTCATCAATACTTTGTATTGCAATATTAGTATAAATCTTTGGTTTCCGGTATCCCCAAGCAAAGAAGTCATTGGGCGACAAATCTGCAGAACGCGGGGACCACGGTACGGGAGCGAATCTTCCGACCCAACGTCCTGGAAACCCGTTGTTTAGAAAGTTTCTTATAGCATTCGTGGAATGCGGAGGGGCTCCATCCATCGGAAACCACAGGCCATCCATGTTTAAGTTTTCTATTGTCAGAATGATGTTGTTCCTTAATAGCTTTAAAAATTTGCTGTATTGAGATTACCATCAATAAAATATGGACCGATAAGATTATTTTCAACTATTCTTAGCCATATGTTAACTTTCCCAATATATTGACTGTGAGTTAAGATTTGTAAATGGCGGTTAGTGCGGGACCAATATCTAAGGAATAAGATTAACAGGATAATGGATAGTGGACAGATGAGGAATTATAATACACACCGAAAATTTTGTGAATTAACTTCTCCATTTATTGTGAAAGTTACTTCATCACTAAAAACTATCTTATTTAAAATCTATTCATGTTCATTCAGCAAATTAAAGAATGTTTCCCTGTTTTTTTTTTCTTTGTCTTCATCGAATAGTTGTTGGTGATAAGAAAATGTGTACGATTTATATTTAAATTGATTTAGTGTTGTAAATACCCAGGTTTTAGAAACATTAAAATGTGAACCTACTTCTCGTAGTGATACTATGGGGTTTTCTTCAACGTGGCATAAAATATTTAATTTCATTTCTTCGGTTAAAACATGATTACCTTTAGTTCTTATTTTATGGGAATTTATTACGCGTCCCTCTTATTTAAATTTTCTAACAATTGTTTGTATGGTTCGAATACAAGAAATAGGTCTTTCTGGATATTTGACTGAAAATAAGTCTTTCACAGTTCTTAAGCTGTTTCCATTCTGATACCACATTAGAATTTCCACTTTTTCGTCTTTGCTGTATATGGTTGTATAAAAAACGTAATAAAACACTAAATAAAGACTAATTTTGTTTTTTAACATTTAATTAATTTGATTGTTTTGGCCACAGCATTATTTAGTTGTCTGTATAGTTGTTTGCCTACATAATAGGCGTCATTGATGCGTTCTTTTTAAAAGTATACATAGACAATGCCTGGCTGTCTGTCTGTTAGCCCGCAACATCTCACTGTTGGGTAAGGGCCTCCCCCATAACGGGGGTTGTTGATCTACATAGACAGACAATGTATACTAAGTAAAATTCTCTGTATGTTGGTATGGACTTTTCGACTATAAACAAGTTCTGAAATTCATCTTTAATATACAGCCGGTACGTTTTTGGACACTCTGTATAATTCCAATTATTTTCATCATTACTTGCGTTTAGCAAGGATGCCCTGTTTTTTTTGTATTCATGTTTCGATTTCGCAAATGTACTGAATTTTTTATTTGAAAGCATCGTACGTTCCATATTAATTTTCGGGTAGGATATATTATAGAATTTTCTTCTTCACTTGATGTTTTAACTGTTGTCCAACAAGGTGGTAGCGTCTCTTTATTTAAGAGAAATGTGAATCACTGAGATTGAGTTCTTTCTACCAGAATAATAATAATTTATATGGCCGTGGTGGGGGAGCCTGATGCCAGCGCTTTCAGTTCGCGCTACCACCTATTAGTCGAATTAGCGACTACCACCATAGTGGTAGCCGAGACCGACGGCTTTGACGTGCCATTCAAGCAGAGCTGCCCGCTGTAGTTGTAATACATAGGGTTAGCCATTCCAGTAGTGACAACACATATTATTAAACGCACAGTAGAATGAAGGTGGCGATTGATGAGACATGCGGGAAAATGACAACAGAAGCTGCACAGAAACCGAGGGAATCAAAGGAAATTGCAAGGAGACCGAAACGTACATGGGTAGACGACATAAAGCGAGCAGCGGGGAAGCATCAGTTCCAAAAAGCTTACGATATAGAATAATGGGACAGTTTAGGAGAGACCTATGCTTAAAAGAGGACTAATATGGGTTGAGGAAGAGGCATTCTGTGTGATAGTTAAATTTAAAGGAACAACTTTGTACATGTCGCGACAATACCACCCTTTGTCAGGAATTTGTGTTCACATTTTGCATCCGTTCTGGTTTGTTTGTTTTACTGTAGTTTATTGTGTGATGGATTTTTTGCTTTCTGTAGAAATATTTTAATTTTGTTCTAATAAAATATTCAAAGAAATGTGAACCATTGATTTTATATATATGCTAGTTAAATTTGACAGCTGAAAAAACCTATACATGTAGCGACAATACCGCCCCTTCTTTGGTATCGGTATTGGTACTCCACACCTGTTCTTATTTTTGTTTGGCATTATAGAATATCTTAAATTGATTTTCTGTTACATACATAACTGCATTCCTCTTCCTTATTGTAATAGACAAATTTTTATTCTAACAAAGTATCGATACTTCCTTTTCTCGAAGAAATATGAATTGGTAGTGTATTTTTATGAGTTAGTTAAATTTAAAGCAGCTGAAAGGGCTTCTTAGAGACATGGAATGGATAAAAAATGCAATTACCAGGATTTGCAACTCTGAAAAGCATTTTAAAAGCTCAAACAGGAAGTTAATTCGGTTTGATTCAATATTGTGCCTGAATAGTGTTCCCTTTATCGTAAGATTCACCCATTTTATAATTCAATTTATCAAACTAATATAGTGCGAATTATTATTTAATGTAAAACGTTGCGGCTATGTTAGAGATTTCAATGATCAATTAGAGGTTAACCTTAAAATAAAGTTTGCTACAGAATTCATGTTTAACAAGATAAAATTTCTACGAAATTATGAGTAACGCACGGAAATCAGTCATATTTTATCAAGTCCACTTAAAAGTAGCGGTAAGTTTCTCTAACTATAGCGTTGTGAGGCAATAACTTAATACGGCGGATCTAAGTATACACTATGCAAATTATGAATCGAATACCGAGATGTCCAGGTGTTTTAGCCGCTCTTATAGCATAATAACTGTGCTCAAAATTATACATTTTATGTCGCATAGTTGCACACTTCTTGATATTATGCACAGGCCCCGAGCGGTTTTCGCTACGTTTTCCAGGCGCCCAACAAAGAACTTACAATCGCGACAGGTATTTAAATTTTAAGGCTGTAAGGAAGCTTGATTTTAAAAATAAGGAGACTTAATAAACCCCACGACACATGGCGCAATAATTGATTTTTGAGCCATGCGTGGGATGGAACGTTCTGCTCTAAAAAATAAATTAAAAACGATTTCTGTAGGAAGCAAGACGTGATGAAGGATAAAATAACTGAATGTCACTGCAAGGATATATTTGGTCCAATATAGAGCGTGAGCTTATACACCTTCTGCGGCGTGTGTTCCCGGTTGAATTCCGGTATCGGAAACATAGGCGTGCTAAAGGGGATAAATCGAGATCGTAAATGACTGTATTAAGATATTGAAAATCTTCAAAAATTTGGTGATTGTATCGGGGATGAGAAACTATAGATCGATAAGCACAAGTAGATCGGACAGTTGCAAGAATTGCAAAGGGTAGATTAACTCTATAAATGGCCAGTGATCCACAATCAATGATCAAATCTGAAGTAGCAAACTTCAAGACCATTAATGGCGGAAGAAAGAAGATCCCAACCTGATCTGGAATAACGAATTTGCATATATCAGGAATAAAAAATAAACTGTTTTGTTTAACGATTATTTATCAAAATAAGTAGAAATTGAATGTGAAGACCAATGACTAGAAATATAATATATAATCAGTACTATAATGAATTGTTGAGGAGAGAAAGAAAGCAGGAATTAGAGGCATAATTTCGGTATGAATGAGCAATTAAAGATCAAAAAAAAAGTTCGGGATCGATAGTTATGGATAAGATATCATCTCTCTAGAATTATGGCCTTGGGGAATTCAGGAATCACAACTCATAGATCAAGAATAGCTCAATCATCGCTGAATTTTGAATATTAAAGATTGGAGAAATCTGTTATGGATTGATGATGAATAATCGGTAATCGAAAATTATTAAATAATTAATATATGTCATTATAAATTTGTAATTAGTTATTAATATCACGAATTGAAGTCACCAGAAATCTTTAATTGGAATTTCGAGTATAGAATTGACAAATTAAATATCAAACAGAGGTAGTAGTTAGAAGCAGAGATCTACAATTAAAATTTTTAAATCAGTAATTAAAGAAGCTAATATATCGGTGTTTAAAATGAAAAATGGAACAACACAAATTATGGTACACAAAAATCGACTCAAAGATATCAAGGATCACAAATAATAGTTTTAAGAATCAGGAATGTTAAATTCTACAATTCAGATGTTAGGGGTCAGATATTTCGTTTAAGGAGTTAATAGGATTAAAGATTTTATAACTGATTTGTAATCGTGCGAACAACTAGTGGAGAGTCAGTACATATTCTTTAAGAATAAAAAATAGAGATTAACAATATAAAGTTAATTATCGGGAATAAAAATAGATACAGGCAATTATTGATGAAAAATTGAGTTGAGCCTAAGGTTACTCAATATTTATGACAATGAAGAGCTACTCTGTAATCAAATTAAGGATCAACTACGGAAATGTTGT
>JABXWE010014973.1:0-16370 GCA_014611495.1 Limonius californicus | reverse complement strand
ATTGTGTGAACTGACAAGTTTACAACAAAAATCTAATGAAGCTCTTTCGTTATTTATTCAAAGAACAGAAAATTTATTAAAACGATTGACTTCCTCTATTACCCAAGATTCCCCGGACAACTTACTCGACGGACAACTACATCTAATGAACGAAATTGCCATTTCGAGATTTACTCATTTTACGCAACCAAAAATTTCAGACAGACTTCGTGGTACTAAATTTTCCACCCTTAATGAAGCAATCACTATTGCTGTATCTGAGGAATCATCACTTAGAATGATGAATTCAAATCCAAATGCCCATGGAAAACAACCACTTAAATCTAATTTATTCGAGAAACGTTATTGTAGCTTTTGTAAAACAAATACGCATGACACAGACAAATGTTATGTGAAAAACAAATTTGGTAAAGTTATGCAAGTGCAACCTTTGAATTCCCAGTTTGTTAATTCTAAACCACAACAACAACAATTACAAGTGAATTCCCCAAATCCGAACTCATTTCCTAATTATAACGTCAAGATATGTGCTTACTGCAAGTTCAAAGGTCACCACATCAGTGAGTGTAGGAAACGCAAGTTTAACGAATCTCGTAGAAACCAAATTCCACAGATAAATTCTTTAAACTCGACAAATCTCCCTGCAGAAGCCAGTGCAGAGGAGGACGTAACGTTGATCATGGCTTAAATTTATCAAATGTATTCACAATTTCTAGTTCCAACAAAAATCTTACTATTTCTTTGAAAACTATTGACAATTTCAATAAAAACAAGCAATTCACATTTTTACTCGACACAGGAGCTACCATTTCCATATTAAAGCTCTCTAAACTAAATTCGCGTTCGAATATTAATTTTAATGAGCAAGTGACTTTGAAAGGTATTTCTCTAAATACAATTACGACATTAGGTTCAATTATTCTTCCTCTTCAAATCCAATACATTACCATTTCTACGAAATTTTATTTAATTAACGATAACACTAACATTCCTTATGATGGTATTATCGGCAGTGACTTCTTATCAGCTCACGAAGCTACTATCTTTAAAATGAAAACACTACATTTACACAATATTTCCATACCCTTAAATTCTCACATAACTAACTCTTATAAAATATGTGCACGTACAGAAGTAATTGTACCAATGCACGTCTTAAATCCTGAAATTAAAGAAGGATTACTACCTCAGGTAAACTCGATCCCTGGAGTGTTTCTTTCTCGTGCGATCACTAAAGTTCTTTCTAATAATTTGTGTTTAGCTTCTATAGCAAATACGACGCAACGTGATTACACATACACTGTTACTTCAGTACGATTATTACCCATTGAAGTAAATTCCCAAATTCTTTATTCTAATTTTTCTAAATCTACTAATTTATTACCAGATTGTTATAATTCCTTTTATTACAACGAATCTTCTAATTTCTCCAAGCGAATTGAACTTTTAAAACAAAATATCCGCACAAATCATCTAAATGTCGAAGAAAAAGAATCTTTGTTGACTTTATGTTCCAATTTTCATGATGTTTTCTACCTTCCTGGAGATTCTTTATCTCAAACGAATGCTACTAATCATAAAATTATTACTACTTCTAATTCTCCTATAAATTCTAAAATTTATCGTTACCCTGAAGTTCATAAACAAGAAGTCAATGTTCAAATAAATAAAATGTTAGAAAACAATATTATTCGTCCTTCTAATTCTCCTTGGTCTTCTCCGCTTTGGGTTGTGCCAAAAAAGGTCGATGCTAGTGGTAAAAAGAAATGGAGAATTGTAATCGATTATCGCAAACTCAACGACATTACAATTGGAGATGCTTTTCCGCTTCCAAATATAGAAGACATTCTTTCACAAATAGGACATGCATCTTATTTTACTACCTTAGACCTTGCCAGTGGATTTCATCAAATACCTTTAGCTCCCGAAGATATCTCTAAAACTGCTTTCTCTACCCCTACTGGTCATTTTGAATACACTAGGATGCCATTCGGATTAAAAAATGCACCAGCAACTTTCCAACGTTTGATGAATAACGTTTTAACCGGAATACAAGGTACCAAATGCTTTGTATACCTTGATGACATTGTTATTTATGCTCATTCGCTACAAGATCATCATTCTAAACTCTCTGAAATTTTAGAAAGATTGCGAACCAACAATCTTAAATTACAGCCTGATAAATGTGAATTCTTGCACAAAGAAGTTTCCTATTTAGGTCACATTATCACGGATCATGGAGTTAAACCAAATCCGGATAAAATTAAAACAATTAGTGAATATCCGATTCCAAATTCTCCAACCCAGGTAAAATCTTTTCTTGGTTTAGCTGGATATTACAGGAAATTTATTAAAGATTTTTCTAAAATTACAAAACCACTTACTATATTACTTCACAAAAATAATAAATTTTTATGGCAAAATGATCAACAAAAATCTTTCGAACAGTTAAAAACAATTTTATCGCAAGACCTAATATTACAATTTCCAAATTTTTCAAAACCTTTTATTCTTACCACCGATGCTAGTAATTTTGCAATAGGTTCTGTGTTATCGCAAGGCGACATAGGACAAGATTTGCCTATAGCATACGCATCGCGCACCCTTAACAAATGTGAACAAAATTATAGCACCACCGAGAAGGAACTATTAGCAATTATTTGGTCGATCAAACATTTCCGTGTATATCTCTATGGGAATAATTTTAAAATCGTCACAGACCACCGACCCCTAATTTATCTCAAAAATTGTCGAGACCCCAGTTCTAAATTGGCTCGCTGGAGGTTATTACTAGAAGAATATACATACGAAATAATTTATAAGCCCGGAAAAATTAATTCAAATGCCGACGCATTATCCAGAATTCCTCCAATTTTTGCTATTTCCTCTGATGTAACATTCAACGATTTTCTGAAAGCTAAAAATTGTAATCAACTGCCTTCTACTCTAATTGAGATTTATGACACTTCTATTATTCACTCTCCAAATTTAAAACTGTTATTTCACTCGCTAGATAACGAAGAGACGTTATTTACAACTTCTATCTTACAAAATAATAACTTGCAGCCTTCAAATTGTGCAGCACTGAGTGAGTGTGAACGCATATCAGCTGACTATTTACTATCCTTTCACAAAAGTAAACATTTTGACAAAGTGTCTTATCAAACATTATTTAAATGCCTAATTCCAATTTCTCTTTATTGTCAACAAAATAAAATCAAGAAACTTGATATTTTAAATCCTTCCGACGAATTTACTAACCTTAAATTGAATTATTTGATAGATTTACTTAGATTCCTAATGCCCGAGACGACCAAAATTTCTATTTACTTAAATAAAATTACTACTGTTTTACCTGAAGACATTCCTAGAATATTAAATGAAAATCATGATTCTCCTTTTGCAGGACACCCCGGATTTCACAGAACGTATTCTAGAATTAAATCAAAATATAGTTGGCTAAACATGTACAAAGATGTTCGAGATTATGTTTCAAAATGTGAATCATGTCAAAAATCCAAAATTAATCGTAACCCAACTAAACTTCCAATGACTATTACTACAACTAGCGATCAGCCTTTTGAGAGGATAGCCCTAGACATTGTTGGTCCCTTACCTTTGACCGAAAATGGTAATAAATTTATTCTTACTATACAAGACGACTTGACTAAATTTTTATATGCCGTACCAATACCTCAACATACTGCTGATATTGTTGCAAAAGAATTTATTAAATTTATTAGTTTATACGGAACTCCCTTATCTATTCTGACGGATCAAGGCTCTGAATTTATGTCAGAATCTTTCACAAAGTTAAATAAATTACTCAAAATTCATAAAACGAATTCCTCTGCATATCATCCACAAACTCAAGGATCATTGGAAAGAGCACATGCTGTTTTAAAAGAATATTTAAGGCATTACGTGCAAAATGATCAAACAACATGGGATCAATTTCTTCCAACAGCCATTCTTGCATATAATTCAAATACACACTCTGCGACTAACTTCACTCCTTATGAACTTCTATTCGGACACAAGATTCAAATTCCCACTGAACTTAAAAACTCTGCTAACTTCCAATATACCTACGAATCTTATCTCGATAATTTAAAATTAAGAATGAAAAATTCTCATCAACTCGCAAAAGAACGTTTAATTACAAGTAAAAACAAATCAAAACTTAATTATGATCAAAAATTAAACATTCCTTCTTTCTTGCCAGGTAACCTAGTTTTATTGCGTAATGACTCTTCAAAACTTACCGAATCAAAGAAACTTCAACCAGCTTATAATGGACCTTACGAAATAGAATCTCTTACGGAAACGAACGCCATATTAAAATTAGGAAATAAACGATTACAAGTCCATATCAATAGACTTAAATCTTTTGCAGATTAAATCTTCTAACTGCCTGCCATGGGTTTTCCATTAAGCCCATTACAAATGGTTCAGGATTGGTCTACATTCCAAGGGGAACTGCAAGTGTAACTGATTCTACCTGGAATCTACTCGTACACTTGGATCTCTCTACCTTAGAAAATGAACTTCATAATTTCATACGTTTAGAATCTCAACTCCGTACCTTATGCTCACATTCTAATATTGGCCCTATCCAAAGACCATGCGAATATGCCCTAGCTCAGTACATTCATAAACGAACACTTATGCAAAGGCGATTTAAAACACTTACTGATCTAATTAATCACGATCAAACAAAAACCCGAAGATCTCTAGACTTTTTGAGTACTGCCTGGAAATGGATCTCTGGCACACCTGATGCCTCAGATGCCGAGTATTACAGCGACGCCATTCAATCTTTACAAAATGACCAAAGCAGAATTGAGAGTTATCTAAAGAAACAAACTCAGATTGTAAGCAACACCATTTCTGTTTATAATGATACTATGAACGATCTGCAGAACTTAACTGCAAAATTTAATGAAAATATTGATCAAATTGAAACTCTTGCAAAACAACAAAAACTTGCCAACCAACACCTTCTAGCTACCATTAGAATTGCTGATGTCATTAATCAACTTGGTTTCGTAACCGAAACACTCGATAATCAAATCGATGATATTCTTAATTCGATTCTTTTTGCCAAACAACATATTTTATCCCCTATTATTATTAGCCCAAGAGCATTCATTGCCGAACTATCCAAAATTGTTTCATATTTACCTGACCAACGCAAATTTCCTGTAACTTTAGCACCTCAATTTGGACATATGTTATTAGAACTGTGTACTCTGGATGTCATTTACCATACAACAAATTTAATTTTTATTATACACATTCCTTTAATTGATTCTTATGTATATAATTTCTATGCTATTCATCCATTACCTATTCCTAATCCTATAAACATACATGAACATCAAATAATTAATCCTAATTATAATTACTTGTTAATTACTAAAGATAAGCAGCGGTATTTATTGTTGAATGATGTCTCACACTGCAAATTTATTTCATCTGCACATTATATTTGCAAAAGTCAGGAATTACAGACAAAACCTAATGATGACATCTGTGAAGTTATTCTGTTTAGACATACACTAGCGCAGATTCCAACCAACTGCAGGAGAATTTCCTTACAAGGCCCTTTATTTTTATGGAATTACATCACTACTAACCAGTGGATCATCACCTCAACTGATGAAAAGCGCATAGATATCATCTGCAACGATACTACAAAAAATCAAGTAGTACCTTCTACCTTCTTACTACAATTAGATCCATCATGTTACGCCTACATGGGAACGTTATTTCTACATGGTGAAAATAATCCTAAATCAAACACAACCGTCTACTTTCCAGAAACTCCAATTTTCATCGAATGTTGTCAAGAAATCAACAACAAAAAGGAAGAAATTCACGAACTACATTTCCGCAAACTTGATCCTGTTCCGATGCATATTAGTGAACTCAACCTGGCACAAAAACAATTAAAAGAAGTTTCCGACGGATTAGACGTTTTATTACTCCATCAGCATGTTACCAAACATTTGCCTTGGTACACCTTTCTTTCTGTGATTGTAATTATAATTTTGTGTATATGTTGTTGCCAATATTGTTGTCACTGTAATCCTGTATACCTTTGTTATCGTCGCCTTATACGTCAAAGAAAGGAACGACCCACATGTTTACAGACTTTCAACAACTGCTCCTCCAATGATGTCCATCATACAGAATCCCATTCAACCACTACAGATGAACAAATTTCGTTGGAAAATCATTCCCTTCAGTCTACAGGACCAAGCGCGAGACGTTCTGCCCGTATACAAGCACAGAAAAATCCCGCCAATAGTGACCCAGTATGGCCAACCGAATAACTCAAAAAGGATTTTGAGTCTTCTCCGCCCGAAGGTGTTACATATTATATACCCACAAATTATTCCATTGTTGTTACTTCTAATAATACATTAATCATTAGACATTTTATCAGAAACTAAAGTTTCCGAACTAACTGAAGATAACTGAAGATAAACAATCATAGATCACAAGACTGTTCAATGTGCACTGATGAATTAGTATAAATAGCCTGTCAAATTTATTGCATTAGAGAGAGAGATTTGTTCCTACCACATTTTCAACAACGTTGTACTGCTACTGCTACTATTTTATTATTCTATTTTAATTATAATTATAAACTACGAAATTCTACAAGTATTTTATTTTTCCCTTGTTGTGCTTTTAATCCATAACATGTAGTTCTTAATATAGCGGAAGTTTAAGAAAGTTTGTTCATATTTCATAACACCACTTTATTACGAGCACCAAATTAAAAGTGAAATTGTATCCGGTGCCTCATGTAGGGAGCTACACAAGAGATTCCAAAAATATACCCTGTTAGGTAGTGGGTTTTACCTACTGTGAATATTACTTAAATGTAGGCTCAACAAACAAATATTTACAGAAATATTCGTAGCTCATAACAACATCTGTTAAGAATGGCTTAGAAGGTTTGTGTGAGAATGACGAAGTTCATCCGACCGTGGAAGTGTTTCTGGGAATGTTAAGAGAGAAGTGGGGTGAGCAGGGGAGTCTACCGATGACAGTGTTATTGGTACCTAGGCGTTAGTTTTGCATATTTGGCGTAATAACCGATTAATAGCGTTTGCGAACCTACTAACTGATTGCTGATTGCGTCTAATCTGCTGCAATGTTAGTGTTAGCATTTATGTGTTTATTGCACTGGCGATGTTATGGTTTATGTGCCATGAAGTGTTATATGTGTTTACCCGAATGGTTGTATGGTATGATATGGTATGTGGTTCATAAGCGTTAGGCCCTATTATCGTTATTATACAAATTGGTGTATCTATGTAAGTAGTTGTTGGAAACAGTAACGTATTGAATATAACTAGCTACATGAGTAAATAATGTGAGTGGCATATTTAATCATTATTTATCTAGCAATCATTTGGGAGGTAGTCCGCTGGCAGAGGTGGTCTTGTAAAGGTACCTGTCCCCCCCCCCACGCGATTTCTATGAATAACAGTGTGCCTGGTTGGAGTCCAATTGCCTGGTCCACCAGAACATATGCATAATTGTAGTAATTAGTGTATGAATACAAATATCTGCAGTCACATCAGCTAGCCGGCAGATAAGTATCCGTATCCTGTTCGAATCCGTAAGCGTAGGGGGTGGAAGGACCCCCCGGTGAGTACAACCGCTCAATATTTATTGACAGATAAGTAAATCTGTGCTTTATTATATGTTGCATGTCAACTGCCTGTCGCCGCCAGCGTGTTCTGATCGCATTCGCTGTGTATTTACCCAGGAACTCCATAAATGAAATGCAGAAGAGCTGCAACCTTATTTAAATTTAAAATTCAGTAGTTTTATACGCCCCCCCCCCTGGAAGTCCACCTTAACAATCCAATATTGATTTGGTAAACATATTTAAAAGTAATAAAAAAAAATTGCAACCAACCAAGAAGGTACCCAATTCTACAAAAATATCTAAAACAAGACATACGTAGTAACATTTGCTCTCGAGGAATTTGAAGCAACAATGCGAGGCCGCAGCAATGATTTTGAACAGATATAATATTCTTAAGAAACTATTGTTTCAATAAAGAGATACGTTCCATGTTAACTTCGTGCAAAAGTAATGTAAATATATTGAATGTAGATACTGCATAATGCCGGTTATGAGTAACCTAACACCCTTTTCGTGATCAGAATAATACATATTCTGATATACTAGGTATACAAGGTGTATCAGAAATAGGTACAAATATTAAATCCGATGGTAGATTACAATATATACAAACTAGAAAAAACATTTCGTTGGCAATGGGGCCCTTAAGATATGAGAAAATCATAATTTAAAATTTGACCCAAAATTGTTTGAGTACGGCAGGATAATAACAAAAATTTGAGTTCAAAGACATGTTATGCAAAGGCGAGTAAGATAGAGGTGCAAACAAATTTCTTATCACCTGCCACAAACCAATACTATTAGGTAGGTCAGTAATTTCTATTCAGCTTGTTGTTGTTATCACAAGCCAGATAATTTCTTACGTGTTTGCCACTTTGGATTTACTTTACAATTAGGTAATAAACTTCTACAGCTTAAATGCATTTTCTATGTATCATCAGCAGTTCTCAAACAAAATTTCATTTTATTTTTTAATAAAAAAAAATAAACTTAATGATTATTGAAAAATGAATAGTACCATTGAATTCTACTTGAGCCAATCTATTACTGGTTTAAATATTTGTACCTATTTCTGTATGTACCTATATGTATTATTCTGCTTACGAATAGGGTCTTCGGTATTGTTATATAGTAGATCTGGGATTCAGTTCCTAATACTGAACGTTTTCCCTCAGAAAGCAACGGTAACCAGTCAGATACCCTGCTTAGTAAATTTTCTCTGGAGTAGAAGTGATTACACTTCCCGTGCTTCAGAGTCCACGTTAAGCTGTAGGTTCTATGTGGGTTAAAACGCTCAGCATTGGTATATGCAAGAATATCGTCTGGTAAGAGACAAAGCACTCAAAGAGGCAGAGGCAGAGACAGAGACAGAGAGAGAGAGAGATACTAGAAACTAGCTGTAGTGAAACAAAACTACCATATTCAAGAAGGAATAAGTTACCATAATTTTATTAATAACAGATTGCATAAAATGTTCGAATTATCCTTTCAATAAATTGAACGCAAACGTATTTGTATGTGAATTTTAATAAGTCCTACATCTAGTACTTGATGTACTTCAAAAATAATTTAATTATACATTTTTACAGAAGTTTGGGAAAACCCTTAAGGAATTTCCTCAACGTTCAACCCAATAAATGTCCAAGTATTTCTTTTCAAATTACTGTTAATAGCCCAATGAGATCAACTCTTAGTATTTCAACGTGACTTTCAGCTACTGATTTTCCCAAGATGAACAGCTAACATACAGTATTGTATCTTACTTGTGTCATTTATACCCAAATATATTTATCAAACAAACATTAAATCTACTTAACATTCTAATTCTGCAGACAATTTCATTGGTATTGTTTTTATGTTAAATATAAAAAAGATATGTCGACTTATTTCCATCTGCGTATATTGCCTTCTGTTCCCAACCTAGTTTAACGAAGTAATGCTTAACCAACTTTTCGTATTTCTTTCCTAAAATTTCCTGGATGCTGCTCCAGAGAATTGCACAAGACTTCCAATTTGAAATCAAATTCTCTATACGTTTCGATATCGAGTGTTTTTTTTTTGCAGAACTGGTTATGTTAGATGCACATTCAAATTTTAAATTATCAAGCGCTTTCCTTCTTCTGTATCAACTGATCCTAAAATTATGATTGGCTCTCAGACGTTATTGAATAATTATTTTGCAAGAAGGCATTAGAAATGTTAAGTGACAGATCAAACGTACGCTTGACTCTTGACTACACTTTATACTGACTCAGTATTTAACGAAGGGGGCGTACAATTCGCATGAATGATTTAAAAACCAGTATTTTCTTTATTTCTTGTTCCACATTTTTTGGTGTTCTAAACTTAATCGTGTATAGTTTATTTCTGTGTAAATGGCAAAGTAATATAATTAAAAAAACAACTTTTATTTTAAAAAATTGATATGTTAATACTTGTTCCACCAATGTTATAGCGATTTCCGTTACGTTTTAGTAACTATACTGCATTCACGATTTTCATAAAATTTGTTTAACAGATACCGAAACCGGCCTAAATGCTAAATAACAGAAAGTCGTTATTATTCCATGAGCTTCTTTGTTCCGAAAATGAAATTATACGCAATGGAACGCTATAGCGGAAGTTAAAGCAAACGCCTAAAGGCCCTTTAAAATTTTCATCTTATTTCTTCGAAATAACAATTTTACTTGCAAAACCTCGTTACCTTCGATAATTCAAATTATTGGTTTTCCTTGTTACATTTTCCCGATACAAAACGAAATTTTGCTTTTGTTATCGAGTTTTGCGCTTCGCTCATATTTGCGGCTGCAAACTCCCTACTTTATCAACTACACAGTTTCTGAGGTAGCTCGTAGACTTACTAAGCTGCTAAAAGTCCGCAGAATAAGCATTAACTTTTTAAGATCTCAAATACAAATGGGCGATTTGTAGTTTGTAACGGAAAACTAAAAACCCGCACACATTGCTGTTTTCTCTCCGTAACGTATAAAACTTTTATGTAGGGAATTCACTTAGGCAGCAAGCGAGGGTTGGAATCGATTAGGTTATAGCGAAGCTAAGTAAAGTACATTATGGCGGAGTGATAGTAGAATGCCGGCGTTTATTACGTGCTCTTTTTTACACAACGCTCAAATCCAATTGCGCGTACCAAATCAGGCAGCCGACGGTCGCTTTAAAATATCATTAACCAAACGAAGCGGCTCCGTAAATTAAGTGCGTTTCGGGGACGCCGAATCAACCGCGCGCTGCCACCAAAAATGTTGTTCGCACTACAAAGCCCAGCGTACTTAACGAAAATGTACCGTTTTGTCTTTCGTGTTGACAAAAGGCCCGCTCCTGGGAGAGCACACTCGAATCCAATGGGTTCTGTACGATCGTCCAGGGGCGGATTCGTTACCAGGGGCAGCGACGTAATCCCGGTGGGATAACTACAAAGGCGGTCTACTCCCATACATTACGCGAGGATCTTAAAGCAGTTGTAGGTATTTTCTCGGACATCCTTTGAATAACAAGGGCTTAGGTTTTTGTTTGCCAAGTAGTCTTCGCAGTTACTCTGATTTACTACAGTCAAATTGCGTCGTAAACGCCTCTTGGCAAGTGAAAATTATTAGGAGTAAACAAGCCCGAACATAATTTGCTGTTTTACTACTGTTTCTGCCTACTCCCCGCGGGGTACGTCCACATCGTCGCCAAGTAATTATTGTTGATGTACAGGGTGTTTTATTATCAATACACCCTGCTATAATACAGCTTATCTCAATAGGTATAAGCTTAGCCATATTAAGTACCGTGTGGGACCTTCCAGCGTAAGCGAGCTGGAGCTGATTCGGCACGAATCACTGAGCGCGATTGAACCTGAAACCGTTTCAGAATAGAACCAGTTCGATGTTAAAGTACAGCTAAATTAGGCAGTGGTTCTTACCTACTGTGAATAGTACTTAAATGCACGCTCAAGAAATAAATATTTACAAAAATATTCATAGCTCACAACATCTGTTAAGAATGGGTTCAGAAGGTTTAGGCGGGAGGGTGACGAAGTTCACGCGACCGTAGAATTGTTTCTTGGAATGTTAAGAGTAAAAAGGGGCAGTGGGGTGTAAAATGCCGAGCAGGGCAGTCTATCGATCACAGCGGTGTTGATAGCAAAGCGTTAGTTTTGTATATTTGGCGGCATAACTGATTAACAGCCTTTGCAAATTTACTAACCGATTGCGATGCGATTATCGTCTAAGCTGAGGCAGGGTGCGATATTAGTGTTACCATTTATGTGTTTATCGTGCTGGCAAGGTTGTGTATTATGTGCTTGTTATCATATGTTGTTTATAAGCGTTGGAGCCTATTATCGTTATTCTACAAGATTGGTGTATCTATGTAAGTAGTTATTGAAAACAGTAGCGTAGCGTAGTGTAGTGAATATAGCTAGCTATATGAGTAGGTAATGTGTGTGGCATGTTTAATCATTATTTACCTACCAATCATTCTGGAAGTAGTCAGCTGACCACGGTGGTCTCGTAAGGCTACTTCGTCGTATTATTATTATTATGATGAATTACTTTTACGCAAGGAAGTAGTCAACTAACTTTGAAATCTCCCCATCCAATGTACGACTGAGAGGGATATCCCCCCGAGACTCATGTGAATAACAGTGTCTGGCTGAACGTTGTCCAATTGCGTGGTTCCCTCTGGAGGACTGGCGCCCCAGAAGATATGCATAATTGTAGTAATTAATTTATGATTACGAATGGCCGCGGCCACATCAGCTAGTCGGTAGATGAGCTTCCGTATCCTGTTCGAATCCCAATCCAGAAGTAGAAGGCTGGAGAAGCCCCTGTGAGTACAACTGGCCCAATATTTATTGACAGATCAGTAAGTCTGTGTTTTATTATCTGTAGCAAGTCACCTGACTGTCACCGCCAGTGAGTTCTGTTCGCCTCCGCCGTTTGTTTACCCAGGAAGCGCTTGCAACCTTATTTTATTTAAAATTCAGTAGTTTTTATACGTCTCTCGTACGGTCGACCCTAGTTATTTAAAAAACGATGTTTTCTGCACGTTTTTAATTGTTATTAACATGCGGGTGACGTAAGGCCTTGGCACCCCTTTTAGTTTTATATTTTCGATTATTTGTGTTTTGTGATTCCGTGGAACTAATGGAAAACTCTATAAAGGAAGAGGTTTTCACACTATCTTAGTGCTTCACACATAAACAAATCTTCTTAGTTGATCTGCATCCACAATATAGTAGGAACGCTCATTGAAATTGAAAGCATGGGCTGTGGGTTCCTAAGTATTATATTGGCTATATGTCCAAAATGATTGGTCCGACTGTAAGAAATATTCGGTCTAGCGGTAAAAGTAATTGAACAAGATGATTTCGAATAAACGTGGGATTCAAAAGCAAAAGTAAAAATTATTTAATGGCGATTTTTTGATAAAGTTAACTTGCAATGTTAATGGTTATAAAGAGCCTTAATTCAAATTCAATGATTTTACCAAAATCTCTAACTTCAAAATTAAGGTCGCTACGATTTCGATGTTAACACGCGTTGGCTCTAAAATCCAAGATCCAATTACATTTAACGTTACTTTATTTAATGGCTATTTAAGTCTGCACAGCATTCAAATAAACTAGCAGAACATATGGCGCCTGCGAAATTTTTAAGATTTTCTAAAAATCTTCGTTAAATTTTGTGGCGTTACAGAGCCAGGAATTAGCGACATTATGTTTTGCTTATGAGCAAAGTTACTCTCTAAGATTTTTGATGAATCTTTGACAATTTCAACTTTGCTCGTTAGTCAAAAATTGATATTTCTAGTATTATAAAGATTTACTTGTGTAGTAACCGTTGAAATTAAAATCATAGTGTTATTAACAATTTTTAAGTATAATATATCTATAAAAATTGCACGTTCAGATAGCAAGAGATTAACAAAATAGTTAATTATTGACTCAAGTATTACGACGTATAGTAGATGCAACAATAACGCCGGCTACAAGTAGTTTCCATTTCTTCCTCAAGACGGAGTATATATGCAAATATATTTTTTATGTATTTAGTTAAGATTATTTTTACTGGTATTTGTGATAGGAGTTGCGATATATAGTCTATGTTAACCAAAAATCTGATACGGTTTGCTAAAATTCCTTGGTTTCTGGTTGAATTTGTTAATACTATAAAAATCAGCTTTTTGGATACGAACTCAGCTCCAAATCCGATTACTATTTGGGCTCAATCCACTCCCAGCTTAAATCAAAACTTGATTCAGCAGTTGAATTCACATTCGCAAATGTAATAGCCATTATATAATTACATTTAAGCGATGCTAAATAATTCAAAATGCGTAAAAAAGCCTTAATTCCGGAGCAGGGTCGATCTTCCAATTCGTTCCGCGGTCACTTTAATCCAGTTGCCGGAGTTTCCCCCACAGACAATTAACAAAAACTGTGTAGCGGTTAATGGGCGCTACATCCTTATGACAATATCGCTGCCTGCGAAAAACGACGATGCATAATATGTTTATTAAATTAAATCGGCTAAGCTGCGAATTTTAATAACCTTGCAAGCTGTTTCGAAGTTCCACACTTCGGGGTAGCGAAAGCGTAATCAGCGAAAGGTCATCAGCGTTGTATTAGCATTTATAGTGACCCTTGTCAGCCCGCACTACTGATTACGTCATTATGACCCGACCTAAAATATACACTTCGCGAAATGATTATCAAAGTCTATTTATGTTTCGCAAATATGTAATGTCCGACTTAATGCGTTTGCTAATCGCTGGGAAACCCTTCGCACATCCTAAGTGCCCGGTAGAGGATGTTCCAAAAGGCGCTACGGCCGTACAAGCTGCCGTTAGCAACAAATGCGAATAATATTAAAGCTCCTAGCAGGTAAATACCCAAATCCGCAAGCTGACACGTTGTTTTATACATAAAAGCGGAAACACGGTCACGTAACACAAGTGAAATAACACCCCTATGTATCCGACGACACAGACTTGACACTTGACACTCGCACGTTCTACCTTTTGTTGTTCTATTAAAAATATTTTCCTGGATATTTCAGTCACATTAAACCCCATCGTCGATCAATTATACATCGCTCCATTGCCGAGCAGATTAAATGTTATGACAAGAATCCGTGCAATGTTGGGCAATCATAATTCACAAGTGCTGCAGCAAAATAAATTAAAACTGATGTTTTCTAGATTATAATAAATTTCTCACTTGTCTAAAGGATGAGTGGCTGTGCTCAAACGTAATAGCTTGGTTGGTTTTATTCAGAAATAACTCGATTTAACGTTATAAATGATCGCGTTGCAGCATTGCGACAATGAATAAATTACAGGCTATGAAATAATAGCAGCTAATATTTAAAGGTGGAAATAAAAACATAAACACTGCTTACGGGTGACATTTAAAAAACGCTAATTGGGTATTAGTACAGAACGGAATATATGCAGTCGATTATTGCGGAAATATGCGTATATATATGCACATTATTTTTTAAATATAAGCAGTAAATTCTGAAAATATGCACTTGCATATACAATAGCATATGTTCAAAAACGATTTTAAAAACGATTTATGATAAATTGATAAATGTTAAAATTTAAAAACAAATATACGCATTAAAATTCACAAATAACAAAACATTTTAATATATTTTATTCTATTAATAAAATTACAGAAATACAGAATAATTAATTATACTTATAGTTATCACTACAAATCAGCTTATGATAAATTTTAAACTATGATTCATTATTATGAAAACAACTTACAATTAAATGTTTTTCAACATTTTCAAGAAGAAATTTATGTCTTCTATCGGTAAACATGTATTTGTAAATTGAAAACGATCGTTCAACATCTACCGAAGTGCATGGTGCATTTGAAAATTTTGAAATTATGTTAGGATCTAAATTTAATTCTTCACAAATTCGCCATTGAGAACTCTATTTATGTCTTTTAAAACAGCATAACCAGGATTCTTTTTCATTACCGAATTAAATTTTTCCAAAATAATTGCCCAAATTTCACCTCTAACATTTTTACACGAATTTCAAAATTCGTCTAATGGGCAAGGTAAGATTCAAGTTTAACCCAGGAAGGAGTAGGGATTTACTACTTTAAAGATACTAAAAAATATAAATGATTCGGAATTTCCCGCAATCCCGTATTAAAAGAGTAAAGGATGTAATTTAAAATAGCTATTCATAACAAGGGCTTACATGTGGTAGGGTATTTTGAATGACATGTCTTAAAAGTATAAATATCTCAAGCTACTCTGGGAACTACATTTCAAATATTAAAGGTAAAGATTTATACAAATACAATGAACTTCACCAGCATCATCAAATAGTTGAAACATTCTAGCCAAAGCCTTAAACTACATTAGCAGCAAATTACTAATAGCAAGCACAAGTACTTTAGAAAGAATGAAGTGTTAAAAGGGATTTAAACGTTCAAAGAAATATTACAATATACAAGATCTATCTACAATAAACAAGGGCTTACTGCAGAACCTAGTGTTTACCCAACTTCTGAGAAAATTAATTACGTTTAGAATAAATTATCTGCGACCTTACTCATACAAAATGCAAAACAAGCTGTCATGTTATAAAATACCACTGTTACATAAAATTGGATACCAATCGGAAAAAAATAAAAATATAAAATTTATGCATAAATATGCATAAA
>JABXWE010014972.1:0-37680 GCA_014611495.1 Limonius californicus | reverse complement strand
TTTTGGTAATGAAGCACCATCAGAAAAGACTGCTTACAATTGGTTTGCAGAATTTCGTCGTGGTCGTGCGTCCGTCAGTGATGAATATCGTAAAGGTCGACCAAAATCGGTTGTCATTCCAAAAAAAAAAAAACGTCGATGGCATCCTTAGGCATATCGACATATTCAAGACCGCAGTACATCCGACTTTATATGAATATTTAGCTGTGAAAAAGATCTGTTCCTGATGGATTCCGCATAATTTGACCGGAGCTCAAAAAAGGCTCGTATTAATTGGTGTAAGGAAATGCCCAAAAAAGTCGACCGGGGAACGGCAAAATCAATATACAACATCATAGCAGGTGGCGAAACTTGTATATATTTGTCTGAACCGAAAACTAAGCAACAATCCACTGTTTGGGTGTTCCAAGATGAACTGAATCCCACAAAAGTTGTTCGTTCTCGAAGTACTTCCAAGAAAATGATAGCTTGTTTCTTCGGTTGTACTGGGCTTGTCGCAACCATTCCTTTAGAGGATCGAAGAGCAGTTAACGCTGAATGGTATACAACAATTTGTTTGCCAGAAGTCATCGACGAAATCAAGAAAAACAACCGAAAACGTCGCATCAGTCTTCATCATGACAATGCCAGCTGTCACACAGCACGCCAAACAATTGATTATTTCAAGGAGAAAAACATCGAATTAATGTCTCATTGCCGGTATTCACCTGATTTATCGCCTAACGACTTCTTTGTGTTCCCGAATGTCAAACAAAAAAATGCGTGGACAGCGATTTTCATCACCTCAAGTAGCTGCTGAAGCCTTCAAAAATCATGTTTTTGAGATACCAACTTCAGAGTGGAAAAAATGTATCGAGAATTGGTTTGAACGATTGCAAAAGTGTATAAATCTTCAAGGCTAATATTTTGAAAAGCAATAAAACAGTTTGTTTCAAAAATATTTTTTCTTTCCTAGCTTTTGTAAAAACTTAAAAGACTGTCCTCGTATTTGATGGAAAAATCGGACAGTATCTTGAGTTTTTTAATCCACATTCGTACTCCATCCATTTTACTTTAGCTTCAATTTATTCAGATTGCAAAATTTCTTTTTGCCCACGTGCGGTTGTTATACATATCTCCGTAACGATTGTTCCGATTATGAAGAAATTTACCAAATTAATCCAAATAATAATAAGGTTTTAAAAATCATTTTTTGGTAACATTTTTTTTGTTGTAAAAATTAATCCGCAGATTTGAGATTGCGATACGGCCATAAATCAGACGGTAATATTTTTCGTGAGCTTTCTAGCCTTACAAATACGGTCGTTACGATTTATGTATATTCGAATTTAAAGTAAAAACAGTTTTTTCATGGTTTTGTGAAAAACAGGAATCTCATTTTTGCTTTACTATATAAAAGGTTTGATATTGGTCTCCGGTGCGGAAAGGCGGGAGTTCAAACCCTCCGACTCGGTGCCTGGAGGTTCGCCTATCTAGTTGCCTTAAATAACAGGGTACCTGCGTTTGAATAAACAAGAGGTAATAATGCGGTTGTCTCATCCGGCATGCCCACCCAATTTAGCACCCGACAACGGGAACTTTGGTCTTCCGCCTTGCAGGCTAAACTCTTTCATGGTGTGTAGAGCCTCACTATATTATATAAGATTTGATCGGTTTTGTTGCAGACAAACAGGCAAACATCAGAAACTCTTGCCTTGTGGCAGACTGGGAAAAAGTGTATTTTCGAATATTTAATTGAAAAAAGCTACCTATTACAGCTTCACTTATAAATATATCTTTATTTGTGAAAATAAATCCTTAAATCATTCATTTACCTATTAACTTATTGTTGTGAGTAAGCTATCTAACGTAACTTAATTGTAACAAAAAACTTCTAATAGCCCGCAGAAAAAAAAAAACAAGATTTGTAGATGCTTTTGTTATTTGTAAAATATATCCTTAAGTGACAATAAAATAATCATTATTTTTCAATTCTCTTATTTTTGTGGAAAGGCGCAGACACATAATAACCTGTTATGAACAAACTTTTATATTAGGACAATAAGTCTCTTATTTTGGTATGTAAGTTGTTGTTAATTTGTATTAATTAATAACTAAATATAATATTCTTAACTATCTCAGCAGTTGATATTTAATTTCTTTGCTTGTCAATCGACTTTAGAAATTATTA
Source organism: Limonius californicus (assembly GCA_014611495.1). Lineage (NCBI taxonomy): Eukaryota > Metazoa > Arthropoda > Insecta > Coleoptera > Elateridae > Limonius > Limonius californicus. Next base: position 35,510 of record JABXWE010014972.1, on the reverse strand, counting down.
ATAATATTATATTTACTTTTCTTTGTAAAATCGCTTCCCTAACTAAGCTACCTTAAGATCATTCTAAGGAGGCAAGCCAAATATGGTGTATACAATCTGGAGCTGGAGAAGAAAGGGAATTAAGATACAAGAGACCCCATCGATCTTTAACTCTGTCTCATCTTTTCACCTTACCTTCCATACACTGAATAATACATAAGTCAGCGTTGAAAAAGGAATGCGAACTCCTAATTCTAATTGGTTCTACGTAAGTTTAAAGCCATGCTTTAAAATTTGTAATATTCAATAACGTCCTCTGGCTTAAACATGACACAGAACAAAAAATTGAAAGTGTATCAAGTTACATTTGTTATGATGTACTAAAGCGTGTGATCAAAAATGGGTAGAACGGCGCATTATAAAAATTTGAAGTGGATTGTTCGAGGAAGCAGAATGTTGCAATACTTTTTAAAATTCATGCAACCTGTAGAAGGCTGTTATAAGAATTCGTTTCAGATTGCTATCAAAATACATGCATCTGTTGAATTCCGCATCTTCAAAATTGGAGGTCCGTGTAACAAATAATATCTTTCTACAGGATGTTTTTTTGGCTTGTTATTTAACATCTTACATGAGCTAGTTCTAAAACGCCCTGTATAAAAAAACTGTCTATTACGAAAAAATAGCTTGTTTGTCTATATTTCTGTCATTGTGCCAATAAACCTTTTAAAGATTATATCACAGTAAAGCGTAAAAAGGTATCTTTCCAAGAACAACCTCCGACACCAATTTACAACATCCAAGTTTAAGTTCATTCCATAGCGTCCGCAAAATGGTACCGAGAATTAAACAGCAGTAAGCCGGGTCACGTCTCGGATGGACAACCTAATATAGTTGGCTAGTTTGCAGCTAGCCGTGTTTCTGAGGTCACGTATAGCTGTAGGTCCCGGTGGTTATACCAAAATCCCCAATGGGAATAATCTCTGAACTGTCCCCCTATCTTGGACAGCCAAACCGGGCTGGAAGCATCAGTACATGCGGTTAACCTACAGGATCTTCTCGATTTGTAATAAGAACAGAAAGAAAATCATCAGGTAAAATTAACAAACAATCAGAAATCTAATTGCACGTTTTAAATTTCCAGTAACATGTACGTTAACAATGCCGACGGGATGTTACTAAAAGAAGATAAAACCAACCATTTCTTAACTAAATAAGAAACATTGTAATACGGAATACTCTGCACAAAAACGAGCGTAATTGAGGACATGTCGGTGTTAAGAGTGGAAAAAATAAGTGCACGAGCAAAATCCGAACGTGCATTTTGCATTGAACACAAGCCAAGTCGGACAGACGTACGGGAAACAACACATTACTCATGGCAAGAGTGCATACGCATATACCCGCGAAATACAAGTTGCAAGCGCACTTAAGAAACAGATTTGTTTACTTGTAGGTTATGACATCTAGAAGACTACTGCCCGAGTCCCCGATGCACAACAGTTACATAAATATCATTTTAAAATAAGAGCTCTCTCGAATAGAAAATCAAAGGAACTTCCAGACAGTCATTCTACACCAGTGCAGCTTATCCTCGGCCAAACGATTTCGAAGTTCCAACTTCAAGAAAATGTCATTGATCCCAACAAAACTGACTTAATCTAAAGTCACTGTTAATTTCAACATAAAAATAGTCATCACTTTGAATACCTCTATCGAAAAACATTGCGCAGGATGATTTTTAAACATTGCAAAAGGCGATTTCGTGATTCATCTTTTGGCAACTCCGCGCACACGTTTATTTTAAATCAAAGTTAATTTCCGACGCCCGGATAATACATCAACGGATAGCTAACGTCGAATTTTAAGTTGTCCCATGAAAAAGTCACGTCAAACGGAAATGGAGATATCAATTAAAAGCCACAAAATGAGAAGCGATAACAAAACGCCATTCCGAAGCAAACTTGTTACGGCAATTTGTTGAAGTTTTCGTCTTGCACCACACAAACTCCGGCTTTATTATTTAGTTTTTCAACTTCAACTCTTGCTAATTAGCGAAGATGTGCACAATTAGGTAAAGCGTGAATTTTGCTTCATACTTTAATTTGCAAACAGCACAATATACGCGAGTTTCAACCAACTCATTTACATTTTCCCTTAGTAATGTTCTGGTTTAGTGTTCTATTTCAAAACTGGCCAATCAAAATCTTTTATTTTTGGAAATTCTAATTTTTTCCTCATTAATCACGCACCTGTGGTGGGTGCGGGAACTTGCTAAAGGCGTTTCCAAGGAATCAACAAACCGACCGACCGTAGAAGAACACTTTGAGATCATCGCTCTTATTTAAGACGGTTAGCGAATAACAATTGCCCCTCTGCTCGAAAGGGAGGAGGATTTGTCCCTGATCATATTTCATTCCAAATTGACACTGACAAATTTAGATTTAGAATATAAAAAAAACTAGGGAGGCGCTTTGCGAGAGTTTGCAAATGAACAGCCTCACTGAACGACGTTGCGATAGTTCCATTGCATCTTCGCATCAACTCCACCTACTTTAATCGCAAACATGTTGGAGCAAACGGTAAAGCGTATATGGTAGAAAACGACAAACCGGCTAACCAAATTTTCGGAAAAGTTGGTAATAAATTGCTTTGAAAATTTTTGTATCGTGTCATAAAGATGAGCAAAGTTCATGTTAATAGACATTAGATCCTAGTAGCGGACAGTGGCACCCTTTGCTGCCACGTGATTCTCCTTAGTGCCAAGTTAGATGCACGGATGACCCACAGTATAGAGTCGAATCAGAATGATGAATATCAGAGAGAGCGGAAGCGTTTAGATCTCCTAATTGCCAAGAGCGGATTGAGGACATGTGTGTGGCGTTGTGCATCACTTGATTTCTTATACGCTACATAGATGATGTTTGAGAATTTTGAGCGATTTGCTAACTGCGCCGAGTGCTTATCCACACATCATTGTGTCCGCTCTCTGCCCCACCATGTTTGCAGCTTAACTTTGAACCAGTAATGTACGGGTACGAAAAATTACGAGCGCCAGTACATTTCAGTATTTCCAATAATCATGTTAGGATAGTAAATCAATCAAATAAAGCGGCGAAGATCTCTGCATGTCTGAATGATACTATATGGTACAACAAATTCCTGCAAAAGGAATCAAAAGTAAACAATTTACAAAGCAATCGTAAGACTTACACTGTAGAAACAAGACCTGATACCATAAAGACAAGACAAATGTTGGAGACAACGGAAATGCAAACTCTACGGAATATAACACGAACAACTAGACGAGATCACATTAGAAACAAAGAAATATAGAGGCCATGCAATATTCAATACATCGGGAGCTGGGTATTACGAAGGCGTAATCAATCGAATGACTATATAAGTAGAATGGCAGAAGATAGGATCGCGAAAATAGTAAGAGATTCCAGACCAACAGGTAAAAGATCGCCGGGAAGACCAAGAAAACGATGGAAAGAATCGTTGGAATGAACAGGCTCCAAGTCTACCAATTAAGAAGATGTTAGGATATTTACAATACTATCAGCGATTCTCTAACACGATTCTAATGTTACTCTGGACCACAGTACCCACATTTTCTGAGATGTACAAAATTACTGCGAAATCAAGGCTAAATTGCAAATCGACAAATTCAAATGCAATACCAGTTGGCTAAATATAACCAAATCAAAGTCAATGTTAGCTCTGAATCTGAATACAGGGAATTAACCTCACTTAATACATAACACCAAAGTAGAACGGCACACATATGAGAATAAAGCCACTAGGCCTATAAGACTGATGGTAAAAAATCTACACTGTAGCACTGAGGAAATTAGAAAGGAACTTGAGGAAAAGGGATTCAGGATGGAAACAGTGATCCAAAAGCTCAAGAAAACAACAACAGAAAACAGTGAACAAAAATATACTCGACTGCCACTGTACATGTTAACGTTCCATAACTCTGAGGACATCAACAAGATATTTGGCATACAATACATAAACCATATGAAGGTTAAAATTGAAACCGTACGAAGTAACAACCTCATTCCGCAATGCAAAAAATGCCAGAGATACGGACATACCCAAAAATCCTGCAAACGCGCGCCCATCTGTGTAAAATGCGCCGGCAATCACTTAACAGCAGAATGCACTAAGACAAGGGATACTCCTGCAAAGTGCACAAATTGCTCTGAGGTACATCCTGCTAACTACAGAGGATGTATCGTAGCCAAGGAACTGCAGACGAGAAGGGACAACGCTACAAAGACAAGGAACCCCCAACCAAAAACGTTTGTCTCCAATAAAGCTAAAACTGGCATTTCTTATACTCAAGTAACTCAAAATAAGAAGTCAGAACCCACTCCTTCTACTTAAAATAAGAAGTTGGAACCAACCCCTTCCACATCCAAATCCGAACCATCTACGATGCAGCTTATGCAGAGTATGATGAAAACATTGGAGCGAGTCAATGAAAGACTCGACAAGTTAGAAGCCAGGAGCACTAGTGCTATACCCAACGTGAAGTAATCTTATGGATCAGCAAGACTTACACATCGCCACATGGAATGTCAATGGCATCCTAACAAAAAACATGACCTTGACCCACCGGGGGTGTTTTTAACTCCAAACGTGTAGACTGGGGATCCAGACTAACTACGACTAAAGGCAATGAACTGAGAAAAGCTGTCCGAGAATGGAATTGCAGCTATCACTCAACAGGTAAGCCCACGTACTGGCCCACTGCCACTAACAAAATTCCTGACTTATTAAATTTCTTCATCTCAAGAAAAGTATCTACTGACTTCATCGAAGTTGAAGAAAACTTTGACCTGGACTCTGATCACTCAGCTGCCATCCTGACACTGAGTGAAAGGATAATCAAAAGGGCAGCCCGACCTACCCCCGTCAATAAAACCACTGATTGGGAAAAGCTTCCTAATTGATCTTCAGGATAACATTAACCTGCATATTAACCTAAGAACGACAGAGAAATTAGAAAAAGAAGCTGAAAACTTCACCATCCTTGTTCATGCAGCAACTTACAGTAACACAAAGGAAATCACTCACATAACCAACGGAGTAAATTACCCATTGGAGATCAGAGAACTCGCAAAAAAAAAAGAAGAGCTAGAAGAAGATGGCAACAATCCACAGACCCAGCCGACAAGACCATCGTGAATAATAAAACTTAAAAACTAAGAAGCGAAAAAAACTCAAAGAGGAATCAATAAACTCGTTCCTGCAGAATCTGACACCAAATGAAGGGACCGACTACTCCCTCTGGAAAGTAACCAGAAAAATCAGAAGACAAAATTATTTGAAAAGTTATTGCTTAAAAGGCTAAGACCTCTGATAGAAGATAGCAAACTAATACCAGATTTCCAGTTCGGTGTTAGACAAAAGCACTCGACCATCGATCAAGTGCATCGTATCACTGACGTAATAGAACGTGCTGTTGAAGAAAAACAAATTTTCTCTGCAGTCTACTTAGACGTTGCCCAGGCCTTCGACAAAGTATGGCACGAAGGTTTGATATACAAATTAAACAAAATGCTCCCGAGACAGTATGTAGAGATACTAACATCATATATCTCAGACAGACTCTTCAGAGTAAAACAGGAAGACGAATATTCTGACCTGAAGGAAATACGAGCGGGCGTGCCTCAAGGTACCTGTCATTTACCTGCTATATACTAGCGATATATCAGCAGTAGAACGGATCACAGTAGCCACATTTGCAGATGACACTGCACTCCTCGTAGTAGACAAAGAGCAAAATATGTCCACTAGAAGACTGCAAGTAGCATGATTGGACCAAACAATGGAAGATCAAGTTAAACGAGTCCAAATCTCTACATGTTAATTTCACCAACAAAAAGTTAGTTAACCCTCCGATCTTGAATATCAATGGTACCATTGTGCCCTATGAGAATAACGCCAAATATCTAGGTATGGCCCTGGACGCCAGGCTCCGATGGAAAGAGCATGTGAAGAAAAAAAGAGCTGAGCTTAATCTGAAATACAAACAACTTTATTGGATCCTTGGTAGAAATTCCAAGTTGGCAATACACAACAAATTACTGATCTACAATCAGATCCTGAAACCGGTATGGCTATATGGTATTCAACTCTGGGACTGCGCCAGCGATACTAACATCAAATCCAATCAAACATTTCAAAACAAGGTGTTGCGTAACATAGTTAACGCTCCATGGTATTTACGTAACTCCGACTTACACTGAGAGCTCAACATTCCAATGGTAACAGACGAAATCAAATCGTATGCTGGTAAACTTCACCTTCACGAGAATGCAGAAGCTCTTCAACTGCTGGACAACCAACACCTAGTACGACGACCGAAGAGGACCAAACCATTCGAGCTTGTGTAGTGGCTGCGTAAAATCAGCGCTTGGTGCGCAAGTGAGAATGTAAATAAAAGTCGGAAAACTCTAAAACACATCGCTGGATGGACTCTAGTTATTAAGTAATTAGCATAAGAATGTAACCGATAAAAATTAATGGTTAGTCTTTTAGACTAGGTTTAGTAATGTAAACACCCCAGGTGGTAAATAAAAAAAATATTATTTCTAACCCCCTCCCCTGGAGAATATCACCTGAATCCGTCACTGCGGCTAGTTTACAATTCTGTCCGTCGAATTAATATTCAGACTTAATATTTCCTTATTATGATATATTTTACTCAGTATTAGAAACGTACAAATACTTTCACTTATAAATTAAGTATAACTACAAAATTGTGGCTTTTTCGTACTTTTTGCGGTACCGTTCAACGTGACTGATTGTAGACTACACGGTGTGGGCGGGGCTAAAGCCAAAATGTAATGAACTACTAATTGAAAACTTCCACTTCGATTTCTTGTGCGGTTGGGTGCGTGCGAGTGTGTAAGTGACAGGAACGGACAGGTAGGCGAAACTTAACTGCCCTAATTAGTTACCTGACGTGTCAAAAGCGGTACGAACACGTCCCGGCCACGCAATGCAGAAGAGGATTCGGGCCGCGAACATAAATACATGTATTTCCACTTTGCGCGCCGGAAATTTGCTACAATTTTCAAGAATGCACCGGCCCGAATCTGCGGAACCCAACGGAACGGGCGCCTAATACAAATTTCAATTGCCGCGCGGCCTCTGGCACTGCCGGCATCAATCATGCCGCAAAAACTAGCAGCCTGGCGAGAAACACATCCCGTCAATATTTAATCGCAATCCAAGCCTTTAATCAATTTTGTTTGGCGCTCGACGTCTCAACTTCTCGCGGCCCCCAGGATATTCAAATATTAAAACAAACATCCGTCAGATCCTCGAATTTCGCGCTCATTTATGCATTATTCTTTTCTTTCAAGCACGAAAGCCAGTAGGAACTTTATTTGTATAAACATTTTCTGTTGGTTTCGTGGTAAAAAAAACTTCTAATGCCAGTAACATATTATTATTCAAAGCAAAAAAATTAGTGGAATTTTAAGAGATACTTAATATTTTGTAAAACCAAATTTGTAAATGTTGGGCCGTGGCTTTTATCTACTATGAATATTCCCTCGGCTCATAACAGCATCTAGTAAGAATTAAAAAGGTTTAGACAAGTTCTTGGAATCTCAAGGTTAAACAAATAGGAGTAGGTTGTTAAGAAGAGCCAGCAATTGCAGTCTACGCAATACAGTGTCGTTGTTAGCTAAGTGTCAGTTTGCATATTTGGCGTTATAACTTATCAGTAGTCGTTCGAAACAGTAGCGTAGTGAATATGGGTAGCTATATGAGTAGGTAGTGTGTGTGGCATGTTTAATCATTCTTCATCTAGCAATCATTCGGGAGGTAGTCAGCTGGCAGAGGTGGTTTCGTACGGCGCCTACGTCGAATTATTATTATGAATTTTATATCAATGCTAGGATGGCAGTGGCCGACTTTAACGCGGGGGATTAACCAATTAAGATTTAACTCCCTCATCACACGTGGAGGCTGAAAAAATTTCGCTCCGCGACTCCTGCAAATAAAAGAATGTCTGGCTGGACATAGTCCAGTTTCAGAGTTGCCTCTTTAGGATTGGTGCACCAGAAGATATACCTAATTGTAATCATTAATCTATGATTCCGAGTGAGTGTGGCCACTTCAGTTAGCCAGTAGATAAGCTCCAGTATCTCGTTTGAATTCCAATCCAGTAGTATGGGGCTGGAGGACCCCCGATGAGTACAACTGCCTAATAGTTATGGACAGATCAGTAAGTCTGTGTTTGTGTCTGTCGCCGCCAATGAGTTCCGATCGCATCCGCCATTTGTTTACCCAAGAACTCCATAAATAAAATGCAAAATTGCTTCAACCTTTAACAACTAAGTTTTTATAAGCTCCTCACATGGTCTACCCCAACATAACAAACCACGCAAAATGTATAGGGCGTCTTTTTCGACAAAAATTAGATTTGTAAAATGACCACCAGAATGTGTTTGACTTCCGCGAAAGGACTGACGTGATTTTCTTGTAACTTCACATAATCCTCAAATCAACCTACTGAAGAAACGTTTATTTGGGTGACCTATTTAAATAAACAAGTGCGTGTACTTTTATTGCCTGGCCTAGTTAACGTATTTTATCCGCGTAATTGGGTAGAAATTATAATATTTATAGACAGATGTTCTTTTAACGAGGCTGTCACATGTTTACAGGTAGATGTAGAAAAAACAAGATGGGTAACATCATTTAATTTAAATGTAAACTCGAAATTTCCATTGAAATCGCGAAATCTGACATCTGAAATCGAAAGTTGCAACTAAACTTACAATGAAAATTGGTTTTCCTTGTAATTCCGTATCGACACGGCCAATAATATTAAAAAATACAAAGCTATATTTGCTTCTGTTTGCTATTGTCTTCATTTTTTATAAAAAAAAATAATGAACTAAAAAGAAATGGAAAAGGGCAGTAAGTTCTGGTGAGCTTTTCTCAGGGGAAGGGACCGGGCCCTCCCTAGCTCCTATCTCTCGCCGCGTATGCTCAGCAAAACCCTCGTTCGCACATATTTACTGCGAATATTTCAAGGGAAGACGCCGGAAGTACTCCTTAAGTGCACCGATATTTTAACAACCTGCTACTTCGAATCTCATCAGTTCTGTAATGAATAATCAATCAATCATTTCAAATAGGAGAGGGGACTCATTTATCCCGACGACAACTTGACGACTGTCGAGTGTTATACTTCAAATTTCCCAATTTTCGCATTCCGAATCAGCTGGGCGAAAGGCAAGGGAAACTTCCGACTGATGTCTGCTTTTACGTTCGAGTATTGCAGGTCCTTGCTAACCCTCCAAGTCGATTGCTTCTCCATTTAACTCGACGTAATAAAACTCCATTTTCCGGACGCGATGTCGTTGCTTTCCAGGACGAACGACGGCGACTGTTTCTCGGCAATTAGACGCTTTGTTTGCCGCAATCTGCGTTCAGAGAAGCAGACAGGAAGAAGAAAGATCCCGTGAGCCGCCCTGACGGAGCGTTACGTCTGCTAAGATACTACGAACAAACAAAGATTGGGCGGAATGCGACTCGAAAATTCTCTAGAATCTAAAACCAACTCAAATCCATTGTTTTACGAGCGACGTGCAAAAGGAAACTTCCGCGACCTCTTCGCAACGACAAAGCAAACAATTAAAAGGAGGCAATGTACAGTCCCCGATAGATTTAACGGGGAGAATTTTTCCTACGCGATTTCACACATAAACTACCGAGACATCATCCACCACCTGCTTCCCATAAACCGGGAATTGGAGCCCTCTCGCGTCTGCGAAATTCTGGTTCGTTCTAATTATACGTTAATTGCCCAACTTGATGCGAGCTCCGAAAGTTTCCGCGATGTAAAGAATATTAATCTAATTAAGGCAACCCGTTCATTACCAGAGAGAAGCTTTTTGCATCGTTGTTCTTCCATAATCGTACGGGGAAGATGGACGTCTGATGTAGGTGAATACTTACTGTACGGTTGCGGTCGGGATCCATAATGGGGTTCCTGTAAAAGGGGCTGGGGACGACCGTTCATATTTTCTTTAGCTGAAACAAAAAGTACAGTCAATTTTCTGTTCTTTAGAAATCTACCTATAGTGTACAGTGTTTTTCAAACAGAATGAGATTTGTTTACATGGTATGCTATTGGTTAAATGCATTCATTAATGCTGGGGTACATACGCGTTTTGTCAAATTTAATAAGGGTTGGTTAGTTTTTAACCAGGAGCGAAAATCGAAACAATGTCTTGCCGGAACGCAATTGGTTGGGCGCTTAAAGAAACGACGCAACAAGCTTGAGACATACATATTGATGTCGTGTGCATCGTACGAGTGTTGACCGTGCTTCTACCTCCCGCAGCCCGCTATCAATCGTCGAACGGGCGCATATTTCAGTGGGAAATCATTTTATGTTGATTATTTTCAATTTTATTTGTTGTTGATTGTTTACGAAAAATAAACTACTATTTTTCTTGTTGCCTGGTGATTTTAAGATCCGTTTCCAAATTTTTTTACCGGAACAGCGTTCCGGGGCACTACATTTGCGATTTATGATTGTTACATATGTTGTGCCATAATCCCGTAAATGTTGGACTGTTCTAGTAAATGTACGGACGTTTGGAATGCGGCGCTGAGGATATCGCTCTAAGTGCATTTGCCTTGCCCTTAGAGCGTTTCCTTGAGCTTCCCCGTAAATAAGAACATCAGTAAGTTCAATGTTGGTAAAATTTTCCATTTTGGTAGAAACACTGCTTGCCAGCTTCAACAACAGACTGAATAGAAATTACTGACCTACCTAATAGTATTGGTTTGTGGCAGGTGACAAGAATTTTTTTTGCGCTTCTATCTTACTCTCCTTTGCATAACATGTCTTTGAACTTAAATTTTTGTTGTTATCCTGCGGTAGGTACTCAAACAATTTTGGGTCAAACTTTCAATTATTATTTTCTCATATCTTAAGGGTCCCGTTGCCAAAGAAATGTTTTTTCTAGTTTGTATATATCGTAATCTACCATCGGATTTAATATTTGTACCTATTTCTGATACACCCTGTATAACGAAAGTAGGTCCTACTATTCGAATTTATTACGAAACTACAGGGAGTTTTAATGTTTTACGCGGTGGTTATGTTATGTTAATGGAAAATTTAATTCAATACCTTAATAACAAGCGGGTTTTAACAGAACAGAACAAAATACTTAAAAAATAAAATAAAAACATTTGTTTATTATAATGGTTGCTCAAAATGTGCTCGTGGCCTTGAATACAGGTTTGATATCGGCTAATCATTCACTCAAAACACTACATTTATTGATTTTGTCAAGCAATTGGTCATGAGTTTGGATTTCAATATTGGACGTCAACTGCTTTAGATGTCTTCCAAGATAAACATCTACAGGATTTAAATCTGGCGATCTTGTAAGCCATATGATGGGCCCTCCACGTCCAATCCATCAATCACGGTAATGAAGATGTAGCCACTCGCTTTCCATAAGGGAACGGAGATCATGATGCTGATATCATACAACTTGTCTGCTATTAAGCGGAGCATCTTCGAATATTTTATTAATATTCATAAAAATTAATATAAATATTAATACTAAAACGCTGCTGGCATCGAGTTTGAATGAGAGTACGTGGATATATTAATTGGTGTTCTTGGACGTAAGGGGAGCGCCCCATTGCAATATTCGTAAATCAAAACGTTATCGAAATATTCAAGTGCTCTAAAACCTTCTACTATTTAATCAGAAAGCAAGTAAAATCGAGACAATTTTATCAATTGTAGTTGCAGATACATCAAATAATTAACGTAATTTTTGTTTTGTTTTCTTAAGGGTCCCTTGATAGTAAACGGTGAGAATTGATAATGCCATCAGAACTTTGATCTCTAGTAGTTTGTAATTACTTAAAATGGGACCGGTGTTCATTAGACCTTTATTCAAAATGACCTCACTTACTCACCCACTTCAAATAATTAATAAATTCAATTACACGTAGGCTACTATAAAAACAACCGTACTGTAATGTTGGTTGTGTAAGCAAAAAACGGGAATTGCATTTGCAAAATACGATATCCATTGTATAATCCTACCCCAAAATCACTTATTATTTATTTAATTACTGGGTACTAATTATTTTTTGTTCTTCAAACAGCAACCCCCGTACACTAAAAAGCGGAAAACAATAATTACCTCAGTAGGTGTATGTAACCAAAGCAACACCTTACGAATATATCCGCCTGAAAACGAATACGGAATGTGTAAAATCAAGCAGATTATTATATGGGGCACTTAATTTGCATATTCAGCTAATACCGTGGAGGTTGTTAACCGGCAGGGATCTCGATAGAGGCTCGTACTTGCAAATTAGATTACTTATTAAAGTAGGAGGCCTCTTCTCTTACTAATAAAGTGGGAAACGTAGACTCTCTCGCCCTCGATATTGTTATTTCAAAAGAACGGGCGAGAAAAAAATCTAATACGGCCACGACTTCTGCGGCGTCTGGCGATGTTTCTTTATTAAAGCAAGAGTAATAACAGAGAATCCTGTCGTCGTCGTCAGGAACATACGACCCGTTTCGGCAATATTTAAAAATTATGCGGACAGGACAAAGTTTGCACGTCGTCGACGGGGATGAGAAACTTCGGGAATTATTAAAACAGGAGCGCCCATGCGGAACGAAGTCTTTTAAAAGGGTTGAAAGCGAAATAACACGATTTCTGGGAAGCCACACAAAGAACCCATTTCTTTCTATTAAAGCTGCTTTTTCCGTATACGCCACTTCAAACACGTTTCCGGCCAATTGGCTTCATACCTATATAAGTTTCATTATGACAGGAAACGGAGACTCCGAAGGAATTTTTAGCCGACAATGGTCGACGTTAAAGAGAACCCAAACAAACGAAAAGGAAATCGATTATCTTTTTGCCCGAGAAAAGAAATTCGTGGATCGGAAGAACCATATTTTTCCTTCTTTTGAGAAATCGTTCAGCGAAATGGAAACGATATTACAAAAAAAATTAACGCTTCGTTATTATTTTCGTCTTTTAGACACAAATTCGGAAGAAAAGAAAAATGCGACGTTTTGTTCTGAGTGGGGATTATTTCAAACAAAGTGTCGCGTTCCCCACAACAAATTTCTGTTTTACAGATTGAGTTATATTTTACCGTCAGATGAAAGCGTTGGCAATGCGCTGCAGCTTCAGAAACATAAACTTTTAATAAACCCTACACGAAATAAACGTTTTGCCTTACGAAAGTTAAGCAGTGGATTAGATACACATTCTAACAACTCCAGCAGTTGTTTATTGAACGAAACGTTTTCAAACGAAGCAAGGTTGAAAAATTCTAACCGCGGACCGAAAATATTTCTGTAAAGCGCTTTTACTTCCACAATTCGCCCCACAAAATTAAATAAAAAGTTCGATTACGAGAAGAACGAGTGCATTCGATGCACTAAAAGTTCGAGCCAGTGTAGTTACATTCAGAAAAAGATTCCTAAATTTATGAACTTCAAGAACGTCCTACATAACGTGTGTACTTGCTGCAAAGTTTCGAACTTTACGATAGACTCGTCTAAAAACTTTTAAACAGGGGATGAAGAACTTCCCGAACTCAAATCGACGACGCCACATTTGATCTGAATATTATCGGAAGCCCTATTAAATTTTTAAAAGCAATTACACGACGGTTCGGAGGTTTTCAAAGTAATCCGACGACAAAGCAAGGACTATCAAAGGGCGTCGTATTTTAGAGGGAAACAAGAAAAGCCGAAAGCTTTCCGAGATAAAATTGATCTTATTAAATCTCGGATGAACTTTGGAATACAATATAGAGTGCAGTTTGAATAAGTGTATCGCATTCTGGCGGAAAAAGAACGATTTGAACGGATACCGATCTGCGAAGCCCCGGGTCGTTCTCAAAAAAAAGAGATATTCTTGCAAATGCTATTCTAAACAGTCTCTCTCACGGTGATAAATTTGATCGGATGGGTCGGACGCGCTTCGGCGCTCAAGCAAATTAAGAAAAATATATAGAGTTATGCTCCGTCAATTGTGCTCCCAAAATAAAAAGCACCTGTCATGTTTTAAATCCATTTTATGGACCACCTCGTACTGCCTCATATACCTAAATTCTTATTACAATAACACTCAAAAGTGATATATTGGGATGGTGATTCAAAACAAAGCCTCCTTGTTGGTGGCGCAATGCATTATGCCATATGTCTTAGAAACACAATGTTGAGAGTGGCCAAAGGCCAAAAAGGCCGAAACAGATAAGACAGAAACAAACTGCAATTACTCTAAGGAACTTTTAAGTTTAAATGTGATCAACTTCAGGTGGAGCAATGCCAACAGCGTGAATAATCAACACAAACTAAAAACAAAAAACGGAAGTCGTATACGACAGAATGTTCAAAAAATTAACAGTTGCAAAGTATCTCAAGTACTTGATATAAGGATGTTTTAATACTTTTGCAGCTAAATATATTATACTATTGGGGTTAAGATACTTTTCGGTGTATCTAAAAAAACTGTAACAAAAGCCCGTAATGTAAAACATTTAATGCTTTCCGCATATAATTTTATTTACATTTCTAAATACAATATGATTAGCAAATCGTTATAATTAGATTTTCAATTGTAAGCTGGAATAATGCATTTTTGCAGTTTCAGTGGATAGTGGATACTCAATACTCAAATATGCTGTAGTACAAATTGTACCGCTTTGCATAAACGAGTAAAAGATTCTATTTACTGAATTGCAGGGTATCGTGTCCCTTGTTGCCAATTCAATATATAGAAAATAAAGATCTGCTGTTTTCCTTTTACCTAATTTTGAAGAAATATAAACTTAAGGTTTGAATACTTAAACTGTTATTAAATGTTTCCAAAATGTTGAATTGGAAAAAAAGTTCGTCGTTTGCTCTATTGCTTTTGATTTTACCTGTGTATTTTTAACACATCGTTGTTTTCGTAATTTCAAATCAGATGCGTGGAACAAACGATTTCTTTTATATATTAACCCTTGAAGTACAACGCTTTATTTAGAGAAACGTTCATTTAAAATAAGTTAGATGAGATGTTATTAGAATAGGGGTTTTGGTAAGCTTATCTCTGAAACCAGTAATGCTATTTTAATTTTTAACCTTTAAATCGAGACTTGGTATATTTGTCGAACCAGTAAATCTTGAATACGCTCCTGCGGGAAAGGCATTGGAGCCGGGGTGGCGAGGCTCCATGTATGTACCCTACATTCAGTGTGCCAGCTGGTGTGTTGGCAGTCTCTACTCTTCCGGTGAGTACCTGCGAGCTGTTGGGGTTGTGGTAGGTTCTAACCAAGCCATACCACAGATTCACTATTATACAATCAGTTTTACGATTAGTGAAGCCAATAGACGGAACAGATCGAAATGTGGCAGCCGACAATTAAACCTCGAAAGCAAACCCCGGCAAAATTGTGAATTTTTTGCTTATATTATTATATTGCTTTGTAAATATAAATCGATATTAAAATAAAGAACAATAAAAAGTAAAATCTGTTATGACTTTAGGAAGAAATGTGGACGAAAAATGGTGTAAAAATATACCACCTCGCGGGTAGTTTGACAATTCTTCGACCTCCCGACTTAAGGGTTAAGGTTCCATCAATAATAATAATCAAAAAACGAGTTAAAACAAAAAAAAAGTCGTGAAATAGACTGTCGCAACGGGACGTTAAAATTTTTACGAAACATTAGGCGGGCAGCACGAAACAGTTTTTGACAAAACTACGCGGGCAAGAAAAGTTCGTGAGTTACCGACCCCCGACCTAGACGATCGAATTTTTGAATCAAATCAGTCCTCCAAAATTAAATTTTGGACCCGTTCTGTATAGAGGCCAGATAAATAGAAATTTTAATACCGGATAGAAAGAACGTACACGGTCATACGAGTAAAAACAGGCAGAAAAATGTAATTATGCTAAACACTTGTTAGAGCACAACTATGCAAACAATATATTAACATTTTTACACTTCTGCGGTGATAAACGTAAATTGTTTATACTTCAGGTGTCAAATTCACACTGAGATCAATTTTAGAAAAGATATTTAATATAGAATGAAAAATGGAAAGTGTGGAGTGAAAAATCATCCACACTACATAATAAATAGTAAGTGTTTATACGCAACAAGAATTTAAAGCGTATAACAGTTTGGAAAGATAGAATTGAATGTCAACAGTTTGAAATTCTTGATAATATTGTTTGTCTTATGAATTAATACGAATTTCAACGTTACGAGTGCCAATTTGTTTCTGACGATGAAATGCAAATGGCAATTTAAAAAAATATTAAACCAAAACATTACTTTTTCCAAATTTAAGGGTTGTAGACCTAATTAATATTTAACAGATACAAATAACATCCTTGCACGAATACTAGCCGCTATGAAATAGTTAGAAACTATTAATATTAAACTGCACTTAATGTCTCTGCCTTGCATGAAATAACAACGAAATTACCGTTTGTTAGTCTTTCAAACAAACTGACAGCCACGATGCGACCGATTTAATTTCCACCGACACATTCAAAATTTCCACTCTCACTTAACCCTTTGAATAGAATCTACTTTATAATTAAATTACTTTTATTTTTACACCTAGAAACTTCAATATTTATTAAATGATATGTTAGTTGTTTTAAAATCTACATTATAATGAGTGTTATCCTTCAGATATAACAATACCCGTTGAAAAACCTCCTTTTTAGAAGTTTGAAGAAGATTGAAGTTTTAGAAAATTGAAAAACGTTAACTATTAAGGCAACCATTGTTTTGCTTATTGGTCCGATGGTTGCAGGTGGAAACCCGGCTTAGATCAACGAGACCTTTCTGGCGGGAAAAAATCTGAAAATGTGCATTCCATCGGCTGAGAAGCAAAACCATAGTTTCAGTTGTATGGCGGTGTGCTACATGATAAAATTCACTACCCTATGAGGGTGTACAACGGGGCAAAATCGTGTATTAAGTACAACGAACCGCGTGTAAATCTCGCTTATTCCCCAACAAATTAGAAAAATATTTACATCTTTCAGTAACGAAGGTTTAGAAAATATTATCAACAAAATTAATGAACAAAGAATTGAAAACGGAAAGCACAAATTCGTAACTTGTGGAGACTTTCATTTAAGAATAGAAGACTGACAAATAATAGGAGAAGACAAAGACGAAGAAAAGAGAAAATACAAGGACAAATCACAGAAAACAGAATATTGGAACAATTTATACAAGAAAGTAATGGAATATTTTAAACTACAACATAAATGGAGATGAAGAGGGAGAAATAGGACCAAGAGGACCATCGGCAGTAGATGAAGCAGCAATTAATAACTTAGGAATAGAAAAGATTACATTTTTAAAAATAAAAGAACGAAATGAATGAAGTGAATCAGATCACCAACCACTAATAATTCAATTAACAATCGAAATAAAGAGTAAAGGGACATATGCGGAAGAACACATCGATAAATAGAAATATATGGACAGTATAGATAGGATAAAGATATATTTAAGTAGAGGATTGAAGAGACTGTTTCCAATACGAAGTGGTTGATGAACTTATTGCTAAGATATGAAAAAATACAATTAAAAAGCATAAAATTATACAAAAATGGAAAAATTGGTGGAATATGGAAAATGAGAAAGTTACAAAAGTCCTATATGGAAATAGAGGAATATAAAAAAACCATATAAGGATAAGAATAAAAAAAAAAGGCAACAAGACGAAAAACAGATAAGAAAAACAAAGAGCAGATCAAAAGCATTATAAGTGACATAACAGACATGAAATCGTGGAAAAAACATTTCAGACTGCTATTAAAGCGAAGTGAAGGAATAATAATACAAATACAAGAAATAACACCAGAAATAGAAGTTACAATGACAGTAACTAAACACGACATAAAACGACAAATAAAGAAACTGAAAAAGAATAAATTTCTAGCATGGGAGGAATTACAAAATGATGTTTGGTTGGATGCTGCAGACATGGTCATGAATAGCATATTAAAAATATCTGGGAAGCCGAGGAAGGTGATGAATTGGTAATGTAACTTCCATGCATAAAAAGGGAGACAAAGATAAGGCAGAAAACTGTAGAGAGATGACGTTCATGGATAAAAGTAATGAAGTGTATGCTACGATCTTGCAAGAAAAACCAAAACAAGAAACTGAAGGAAAGAATATTGTCCAAGAGATACAAGCGGGATTTCAGAAGAATAGGATCACAATGGATAAAATATACATATTAAACCATGTTACAAAAAACAAAACAAAACGGTCAGTTATGTACCTTATTTGTGGATCTAAGTGCATCTTTTGGCGTAGTAGATACACAAAAATTATGCAAAATTATGATAAGAAATGGAATAAACCATCATCTTGCTGCACCTGTAAAGGAACTTTATATGGAAGCTACTAATATAGTAAAAAAAATTATCGACGGAAAGAGGAGCACGACAGGGGTCAACTGAGCCCAATTATTTTTCCGATACAGAAGAAATTGTTGGAAAAGTAGTGAGCGGTAGTAAGTAGTTTTGACAATCCTCTACGCTGATGACACAGTATTAGTAGCAAACGGAGCAAGACATGGTTTCATGATTGCAACCATATTTGCAAGAAAACACTATATGTAGAAAAATTAACGGTCTTGGTTTTCAGAAAAGGAGCAGCAAAACAGTATAAATAAAAATCGTGATAGGCACAAGAAGAAGAAATAGAAGTAGATGAAATAAAATTTTAAAATACACATTGCAAAGAACCAATGGACCAGAAAAACTTATAAGGCAGATAATAAGTAAAGCTAAGAAGGCGACGGGGAAAATATGGCAAGAGAAAATTCTGCAACGATTTTAGAGGAAATGTTAATATTGTTCGACAAAGTAATTAAAAGTATAATTATGTATGGGACAGAAATATGGGGTTGGAAAGAAAGGGAAGAGATAGAGAAACTTCAAAAATATATAAAACGGTATTAGAAATTGACATAATTACGCCAACATACATGTTTAGTATGGAAGGAAACACAATGAAGAAAGTTACAAGGGTACAAGGTAGGAAAATATGAAAATAAAATAAGGGGAAACATAGCGAATGCAATATTGGCGGAGTGACGGAACGAAATAGGAGCTAGTAAGTAAACGCCAAAATGAACAAGTTAGAAAAAAACTTACGAGCGAAAAATGAAGAAATACAAAAGCAGGAACAATATATCCGGATAAACCGCAACATATGCAATACGACCTATAGAAATATAACAACAGAATGAGCTAACTATGCATGTTAAGAAAATCGATGAAAAAGGTCACATTGTGGAAATAAAGAAAATGGTAGGAAAAATGGAATATTTAGTGTACCAGCGCTACAAAACCCAGGACGTAAGTGCATGCATAGGGTGGACAAGACAGGTGCAGAGAAGGTGAAACCGGACTAAAAACACAATTTTGTATCGAGCCACTTCTTGCAAGCCAAAAACAATGTAGTACAATTATAGTTACGTCTTCAATCTTCTTCTAATGTTGCTAACACTTTCGAAAATATGCATCTTTTACTATTAAGGCGAGGAGTTATTTATATCTTATTAAGGTGATCCAATTCAAAGGTCATAAAGCCAATACAATAACCCAAATTTGAACTCACATGTAGCAACCCTAAATTTACGACAAGATGGAATTTTAAGGTTATCGGTCGCAGGCAACCTTTACGACCCTTGTTTGGGGTTTCGTTGTGATTGTTAAAGATAGTTACAATCTATCGGTAGTAAATATATACGTTAATGTGTTAATGTATTTGATTATTTGGTATTATTTATCGTACGTAATACACATTTAAATATTTTAATTCTAACACTAAAAATGTATTTTGTGTTTTTCAATGGTAGTTTATCCTTCTTCCCAGGTGTTCTGCGCAACGTCCATCAATAACTTTTTTCAATATTTATTAACCACGGTAAGACAAATTCCAGCAATTAGAAAAAATTAATGGTATATGGGATTAGGAAGTTTGACACTAAGAACTGGCCTCTGTTTACACATACAGAACCCGTTTGTGGAGTGCATAAAAACGGCTTCCCATGAAGAAACCAATATTTACTTACAACTTCGATCATGTAAACTTTGCCGCGATATATTAGAGCCCATATGCCAGGCGATTTCAAAGATGCTACATAAACACAGCATGATAAATAAGTTTATAAATACCACCCGAATTACCTTCTGTCAAATTTATAAGTTTATTTGTTCCAGATTACCAAACAACGTAAACAGGAGCCAGTTCTCGTTTACACTATCTACTACTAAATAAACTTTCAGCATATTCCGAATCGGATTGCAATAGAAAAAATACACAGAGGATCAGATCTATTTGATTAGTAGAACAAGCCAACACCAAAAGAGATTTATTGGATTACAGCAGCCAATCCAATTCGGATCGATAGATATCATAATCAGCAGATGACTCGCATAAAAACTTATTTCTCTCTCACGTAACACAAACCAGGAAGGGAAAGCTTTGCTAAATTACCTCCAACTGCGTTGGCTCGATAAAATAAAAAAGGGCTCTCCGTTCGCCCCTTTGCTTGTTAGTTGGCAACCCCGACGCCCCCGTTCGGGGGGGGGGGACTTGCCTCCGGGCCTTTATAAGCCACCGTCCGCGGCCGGTCCAGGAAACCTCCGCAATTACACATTTTAATAAAGACTCTTTTGCTCCGGTTATTACGATTCCCCGATTCGGATCTCCAAACGAAACTTGCATTACAAACTCCGGCCGGCGAGATGATGCTTCATTACTGTTCTGACATCTTGATAAGCGCCGGGCGGAAAATTGAAGTTCCGCTTTTGTAGGAGAATGCCAAAATGGAAGACCCTAATATATATAATTTGCTTTGCGGAAAGAAAACGCTCTGTTAATTATATTTAAAGCAAAGTTTCTTACGGTTGCTTCAGTTTGAACTTTTTTTCTACCATAACAGATACGTGTCTCCCGCCGCTAACTCCATTAATCCGGACTGTACATAAAAAATAATTATATTTCTGTAAAAAGATCAAATAACGCACGTAAATACAAGCATTTATGACGTTGGTTGGTGAGTATGTTAGGCAATTTAGGCAAGGTAACACGGATGACGTCATAAGTATGTATGATGTGGTTGGTTGATTCGCCTGCCCTGTAATCACCAAATATGTACCCCAGTGCCCACGTCCCTGGTCCGACTTACAGTGGATCCGATGTTGCGTTTAGCGGACTGCAACTGGTGTAACCACTTGTTTTTCCAACGAAATCGACCGTTCCCGGGATTTTCGTTTAATCCCTGCAGTATAAAAGAATCTAATTCAAAAAAGAACGTTATACGGCGTTATAATGCCCTGGAATTTCCTGCCACGATATTGCCTTTTGTTTGTCGGCAATAAAGCGGGCAACGTGTAAGGCACAGGGAGGCGAGGGATGTTGGTACAATATTCAGGAGAGAAAATTGCGTGTACATAATGCAATGCCATAAACACATCGGCGGCGGGCGCCCCAACGCCAGCACAGGAATTATGCATAGACGCCGAAGTGAACAGTTGTTCTCGTTCCCAAAACGAAAGCGAGCATTAAAAGTAATGCGATACTTTTAAAATGTGCCGTTTATTTTCGGATATGTGCTCAACGAGATGGAACGGCCCGGTTAAATAATATTACTTAACGCTCAAATTGACCAGTTCTTTTAGTGCTGGTGGTTTCGTAATTAGACGTTTCAGTCGGCAATAGACGTTCGAAGAGTGTTCCCGGTGATGCCGATTTTTGCACACGAGCAACCGTTAAACCGATAACAAATGAGTACATTCATTTAATTGGCACAAGTTAAACACAAGTATATAATATACAGATTACAATGTGTCTATGTCTATCTATATATATAATGAATTGCAGGGACAAAAGAATACACGAAAACAAACATTTTTTGTTACTAAATGTATGGTCAAAAGTGTTTCCTTTCAGGGATAGAGCTTCTCGAAGATTCTGTATGAAGCGCCTAAATGTAGGCAACTCAATTTACTACCTACTATTTGTTTCCATAACGAAAGGGAAATTAATACAGGATAAGTAAAGCCCTCTTTTTCACTTTTCAAATTCAAATTCAATTTAAAATAAATTAATTAAAAAAATGTTTAAAAACTAAGCAATAGAAAAAACGAAAATTACAAAGCAAAAATCAACTATTTGAAAATTTCCAATAACTAATTCAAAAATTAACAAAATGATAGTAAATGTTCAAAATGTCACCCCCCACCTTCTACACACGAAGCACATCTACGAAGTAAATTCCCGCGCATCGCTACATATATTCCAAGAGTCTGTTTAACGTTTACTTTGAATTCTGGATCCTCATTACAGCGCCGCAGAAATTCCTGGCAAAATTCAACCCTTCTGGGAAGATCTGCTTGAGCCATGGCTTGTACCTTCTGTGGATGGCACGGATGTAGCTGCTGCTCATGTAGTACCTCCCGTACTGAAACATGGTTCACTCCCATTTCATGAGCTATGGCTCTTGAATTAGTAGAAGGATTTTCAGCCACTCTCCCCAAAACTTCTTCCATAAAATCCACCGCTCGCCATGTTCTGGTAGCTCCACAGTTATGTCTATTGACAACGAATGTACCTTCCTCCCGCTGCCGACGCCAAACTACACTAAAGGCCTTGTGCGATGGATGATTCCTATTCGGAAAATGTTCTTAGTACAGGCGAGCAGCTTCGCTACTTAAAGGCTTTATTTACCCTGTATTAATTTCCGTCGTTAGGGAAACAAATAGTAGGTAGTAAATTGAGTTGCCTACATTTAGGCGCTTCTTAAAGAATCTTTGAGAAGCTCTATCCCTGAAAGGAAACATGTTTGACCTTACATTTATTAACAAAAAAATGTGTGTTTTCATGTATACTTTAAGCCCTAGAAGTTTGTCCCTGCAATTCATTAACACCCTGTATATATATAGACACAGACATGTATATAAAAGTAAAAGTATATTAGTATCAGCACAATCACCAACTTTGGACTTGATTCACTTATTTACGTGGCCGTACGAAAAAGAAAGACAAATCATGAATAACCTTCGTTAAAATACTGTCTCTGCAACACCGTGGCTTTAGTTGGTTAACTAATGACTTTATAATGATCAGGGGGAAGCACCTTGTATATTATACAGTGTCATTCTAAACACAAGCTTGAACTGTTAGCTATCCAAAACGCCGGAATTTATTAAAACGGGATAAGGAACAAAGAAGTTATTTCATTTTAGCGAATTACTGTAAAAAAACTTTGAAGGGCTATGTATCCGTAAAGGTACCAAATTAAGACAGTTAGGTGACTATGTAAAAAGTAAGGTTAAGTAAAAACTGGAAAGCAAACATCTGATCTTCTCCAATGCTTAACTAACTTATAGATTGTAAGTTCGGTATACTAACTCCAGATACTTGGCACAACTACAAAGTTCTACGGGGGTCGATTGATAACTAAGGCCTCCAACAGCGCCGTGGTGCGAGTACTGGGGATAGAAACAAATTCTAGCCAGCATTCGGTAGCCTCGAGTGTCTAGTCTAAACGTGCGAAGTTTCAGTTTCCTGTGTCACGTCGTTGCGTAATAGTGTCATTTATCATAAGCTCGACGTCTGAGTTGCGTACCAAGCAACGATCAGTGATAGAAGGAGATGATTTTCTCATGAGCATCACCACCGGGGACGAATCTTGGGTTCATCATTACGACCCTGAAAACAAGCGGCAGTCGATGGAATATAATCACCCTTCACCTCCGGGTGTAAGAAAATTCAAAACACTTCCCTCAGCACACAAAGTCGTTCTCACGATATTTTGGGATGCAAAGGGTGTCACTTACACAGATTATCTGCCAAAGGGAACAACGATTAATTCGGCAAGATACTGCGAAACCTTACGAGCACTCAAAAAACGTATCCGTAGAGTAAGGCCGCAAAGGACGACTTTCTGGTTGCACCACGACAACGCCAGACCGCATTGCAGCCGCAAAACGACGATGACAATGACGAACCTGAAATTCACGGTTGTTTCTCACCCTCCGTACAGCCCCGATTTGGCACCCTCAGACGTCTGGTTGTTCCCAAAGTTGAAGGAGGTTTCAATACCTCACCATTTTTCATCGGATACCGAAGTTCAGGCTGCTGTGCGCAAGTGGATCAAGAGTAAACCAGAAAGTTTCTTCATGCTCGGAATGAGGAAATAGATACAGCATTTGGAAAAATGTGTGACACTAAATGGTGATTATGTAGAAAAATAAAAATGTAGGTTTGAAGTACAATAAATTTACTCTATTTTGACCCCAGTTTCATTATTTCCTCTTGTCTCAAAATATTTTATAGGATTGGAGACCTTAGTTATCAACCGACCCTCGTAGTTTATAGTATGGCCCCGCATTTTATCATTTTCGTCAATTGTTCGCGTATTCATTGAGGTATAAGGAATTACCTTTTCAATATTCTCAAAATTCATGGCCGATTAAAAATTGCTCGTGGAAAAACAAATATAACCTCACAAATAGGTTTGAATTATAATTCTACCGCAACAGTTTGTTTAATGGTTTTTCCGCTAGCTGTTTTTTCCCATTTACGTATATTTATTAAACAAGGTCAAAAGCAAAGTTAACTTGCTAAAATGTACGAGCACAAACATGCATGGCTTCTAGATCACAAAGTAAACTAACAAATAAAAATCTCACTAGTGCTTTACGATGTACATATTTAATAAATGAATTTATACTACACGCTTTATGAGAAAATGATAGTAGTTGTGCATTAAGAAAAAATATAATGAGGGGAAACCAAGAAATTTAGTACCTATAATTCGATAAACGCTATTTTATTTACGGACAATCAGCAGAAACACAAGTAGCAACATTTTACAACTTGTAAATACTTCTATTACGAAGTTAGATTAATCACGCATACTTCACTCTTAACATTGGTGACGTGCTTCCGGTTTGAGCCAATGACATCATCAATATCGTGTTAAACATCAATTAAAGATTCAATTACGGGTACATTTTTGAGACAAAACAGAACATGTTAATTTGTTATCTCAATTTCTTCATTACTAAAATATACCATACCATTTCCATATTACTTCTGCAAATTAAATCTTCATACAACGGATAACGTCCTTAAATTAGTTTAGAAATGTTGGAAAACGATTGAACGCAGCGACGGCAGCAGTAATTTTCGAAGTTCGGCTTTTGTTTTAAACGGAGGATTGATTTTTTCGGTCGGTCGAGTGAAATCATCCATTTGACTAATTGCAGTGGAAGCGTTTCGAGAACAGGGTCCGCACAATTTCATTTCTGAAAGTAAGTAATGTTTTATTTTGTTCGACTTGGCACGCCGCGCGACAGATGTTCCGTTTAAAAAAATCGACGGGCGCGTTTCTTCTTCAAAACGGCTACGTGATTCAAACATCAAACGTGCAACCTGGAAAAACCTTTAACTGTTGGTAATCCTACACTAAATCGCTCAACAGGTAACTTTGTCGCTCTTTTATTGTACTATTTTTCTAATTTCTTTATGTTTTTCCATTTTAATTTGAATGTAGGTCGATTCCTTTGTACTAGCACGAATACAGAAGCCACCGATACACGGAATTAGTAAGTATAGTGTAGGTAACTTTACACCACAGTTCTTTATGGATGCTGACAATATGACGTCTGTGATGAATAGGGTTGGATGCATTAACTCGAAGTATTACACGTATACATCGGGTTTTCCATTCAAAAAGCATAGGCAGTACTTGGATGGGTGACCCGAAGGTTGCGTTAACGCGGCACCTTTCTCCCACGAGGATTGATCACTATGGGAGAGTAGATCAACAACCCCCATTATGGGGGAGGCCCTTGCCCAACAATGGGATATTGCGGGCTAATAAAAAAAAAACTCAGTTTAAACCAAGGACGTTATAGAGATGAGGGAATGCGGCATTAGACACTACCGGCTATATCACTTTGTGATGCCAAGCCACAGTGAAAATGGTGTCCCACGTAATCACTTGCGCATAATATAAATACATCTGCTCTTAATAAGTTTAAATTTATAATTTTGTGTCACAACTTTGTGTCGCTGTAATGGCGCATAGTGTGGCAATAGATGCTTCAATTCAAAGAAGAAAATTGCTAATGTGCATTATTTTCAGTATATTTGGTGTCCCTTAGTAGCTTTACAAGCATGCCGCATCAACTTTCTATAACATCCTTGGGTTACACGAAAAAAGGATTTTATGCATCACTTAGTATTCATTTATATGCAGATTTTCGAAAGCATAATTACGTGGTTGTGGTACCTACTTTACCGGTAAAGCAACACGAAGAACAAATTTTATCTAAGAACACCATATAAACCTTTGTTACATTCGCTATGATGAACGAGAATTCTCAGCTCATACACATTATTTTATTGACTGGCCCCAGATCAAAATAGATCTACGATTGTCGAGTATTAAAATACCTACATTTTAAGGCGCAAGGTGACTGTGATTTCCGATTGGCTCGAAATCGATACCTACAAACTTTTACGGCTTATAGATGTTCCGGGAAAATGCGGTACGCCAATAATGGCGCACTTGTTATTGCCCAAGTCGGCCTTCCAGGACAACTGGGCCACGTCGTTAACATAACGTGCAGTTTGGCAAAACGGGAAAATAATTAACCGACTTGGAAATCCTGTAAGGACGACTGTGGGGAGAGGAAGCGACGGCAATAATTGCTAGGGGGGCAACTTTGAAAATTTAATAACCATTTAATCATACTGTTTGAATAGTTTTAGCTCGAGGACGTTGCCTTAATTGTAACAAACATCTGAGGCGCTGATAAAATTCTAATGTAACAAAACACTTAAAGCAAATATCTCTCTTATCTGTGGCCACCCATAAAATTCAAGATATGCGGAGACGAACTGCCACATATCTAAAGGAGCAAAAGTGTTTATCGAATTGCGGTAAACCTATAGCTTGCAGATAAAAAAAAAGTGCGGCTGCACGTTCGGTACACTTTTCATTTTCTCTCTCCGCGATATATCTTTTTTATGAGCCCCAAGGAAGTGGCTCCATATCGTTCGAAGTTTATTGTTACGGCTAAAATCTGCCAGGTCCTATATAGTATATATTATATTATTCGGTATTACGTATCATATCGATACGCCCCACTCCGTTCTCCTCTGCATACAGGGATCGATATACGAAGAGACGACTTCCGGAACTTTCAAAATCCACGAGTTACTTACCGAGGAGACAATCACTTTCCGAAGAATGTCTCCGCGCCATTGCCTGGCAAGTTTATCGATGAATGCCGTCGAAAATGTTCAATTTAACTTTTACAATCTTTATATCCATCGTCGTTTCGAAACTATCGCTTATGACGGACGTTTTGACACATTAAAAGAGGACGCGGCCGCTCGAATAACCCGGAAACTCGAACAAAAGCCTCGTCGATTCCCTTCGAATAAACCAAACAAAAATTACAGACGAGAAGGTTTATCCGCGGACGATACTAACACCCCTCATAGATCACCCGGGGATCATGTCGGCGGTTTTGCAACTCCAGACTATCCAGAAGCTAAAATTCCCACAGACTTCCGCAACATAAATCAGTTTATTGTGTGGGGGGACGTCGTGTAAGCGGGATTTTAGTTGCAACTTCGGCTTCCTACTCTAGGAAATTAACGGTCTGGTTGTCCGCAAGGTATCTCCTCGCTTTTTGGAAAACAAAGATCAAGATCAAGGGAACGTCAATTTACAATGTTACAATGCATTTTTCATTTAACAATAACACGTAATGGAATTAAAATAACACAATTGGAGTTTTCCTCAAATTTTCGAAAACGTGTAGTAATATTTTACTGGCGCGATTTTAAATTTATCTTAATGGAATTGCGACAGGAACAGTAATTGGCACGCTTGAGATTAATTTCGTAGTAAAATTCAGCGACTTTTGCGATTTGTTCGTTTTAATTCTTACACCGTTAATAAAT
Source organism: Limonius californicus (assembly GCA_014611495.1). Taxonomy (NCBI): domain Eukaryota; kingdom Metazoa; phylum Arthropoda; class Insecta; order Coleoptera; family Elateridae; genus Limonius; species Limonius californicus. Next base: position 7,450 of record JABXWE010014972.1, on the reverse strand, counting down.
TTATCGTTTCCCATTTTTCATATCCAGCTCTTCCATTACCTCGCTAGCTCATAATTCCAAGCAGATGCGTGTAAAAGTCATTTTCTAATATATACCTACGTCAAAATATTAAAATGTTTCTCCTCTTTGAACACACAGCTACCACATAAATCATTTCATATCCTTTTCCATTTCGAAAATATAGTCAGCTATTCTTAAGTTAATACGAGGCATATCCACAAAGTAAGTTCCGATTGGCCATAAACAATACAAGGATTATTGTTTTTTCAAAGTATTTATTTTTATTTATTAGCGTACAGCTTAACTTACTTTTCAACACAATCGTCTTGTACATTCAAATATTTGTCGTAAAGTGGCACAAGCTTTTCTACGCCGCTGTTACAGAATTATGGTCGGGGTAACTTGAGCCAATCCTGTATCCTGTCTTAACTTCATCATCTGTGTTAAATTGCCGATCTGCTAAAAATTTCTTCAGGTGAAGATACAGATGGTAGTCGGACGTTGGGAGGTCCGGACTGTACGAAGGGTGCTCAGAAAGTCTGCGGCTCTATGCGGTTTGTATTGTGGAACAACAAAACAACTCTGGAGGAGAGAAGTTCTGATTGTTTACTATACAGGAAATTTTTCTTTTTAGTATACGTTGTACATGTAATTGTCTAAGTATAGTTTTAAAAAGAACATATCAATTACGTCTATTGTGTAGGCAACCAACTATACAGAAAATTAAAAAAACTGGAGCATACAGTAACGTCACTGTAGTTGTAAATTATTTTAGTATGAAGGTTATGTTCGATGCGGTGTTTATATAAACCGGTAAATCAAAATGAGTGGAATAACAACGACGATTATTATTGTAAAACGTTAAATATCAATAACAGAAAACGGAAATGAAAATAAAAACAACAGTTTCAACAAGTATTCGAAATGGCCACCTTGTACTTCTAAACAATAACCTAAACGGTGTTGAAAAGCACGCACAGCATTCGCAAGAAAGTTAGGATTCAAGCTATTGCATTCGGTATGTATGCGATCTTTTAATTCATCAATACTTTGTATTGGAATATTTTGTATAAATTTTTGATTTCAGGTATCCCCAAGCAAAGAAGTCATTGGGCGACAGATCTGCAGAACGCGGGGGCCACGGTATAGGACCGAATCTCCCTATCCAACGGCCTGGAAACCTGTCGTTCAGAAAGTTTCTTATAGCATTCGTGGAATGCGGAGGGGCTCCATCCATCTGAAACCACGGGTCATCGATGTTTAAGTTATGCATTGCCGGAATGATATCGTTCCTTAAGAGTTCTAAAACTTTGGCTGTATTGAGATTACCATCAATAAAATATGGACCGATAAGCTTATTTTCAACTATTCCTAGCCATACATTAACTTTCCTAGTGTATTGACTGTGAATTAAGTTTTGTATCTAAGGGATAAGATTAGCAGGATAATGGCTAGTGGATAGATGAGGAATTATAATACACACCGAAAATTTTGCGAATTAACTTCTCTATTTATTGTGAAAGTTGCTTCATCACTAAAAACTATCTTATTTAAAATGTATTCATGTTCATTCAGCAAATTAAAGAATGTTTCACAAAAGATTGTTCTTTTTTCTTTGTCTCCATCGAATAGTTGTTGGCGATTCGAAAATTTGTACGATTTATATTTAAATTCTTTTGGTGTTATAAATGCCGAGGTTTTAGGAACATTAAAATGTGAACCTATTTCTCGTAGTGATACTATGGGGTTTTCTTCAACGTAGCATAAAATATTTAATTTCATTTCTTCTCTTAAAACGTGATTACTTTTAGTTCTTATTTTATGGGAATTTATTGCCCATTTAAATTTTCTAACAATTGCTTGTATGGTTCGAATACAAGGAATAGGTCTTTCTGAATATTTTAGTGAAAATAAGTCTCTCACAGTTCTTAAACTGTTACCATTCTGATACCACGTTAGAATTTCCACTTTTTCGTCTTTACTGTACATGGTTGTATAAAAATAGCAACAAGATACTAAATAAAGTCTAATTTTATTTTTTAACATTGAATTAATTTGATTGTTTTGGCCACAGCATGCTTTAGTTGTATGTATAGTTGGCTGCCTACATAATAGGCGTTCTTTTTACAAGTATACATAGACAATTAAGAATAATATATAATAATAAAGAAAATTCCCTGTATATGGATCGTCTTAACTTCTCCAGTCACAGATTACATTCAGAAACCGAACCATCAACCGTTCCTCACAACTGGCCGGATTTTGAATAGCTTTACTCAATTTGATGCAACCGTACGCATCGATCAACATCAATACACTGTTATTGTTTTAGCCAGTGAAGGATGACCTATTAATAGTACTTTGCTGTACAGACCTGTCGCGGTCTCCACTTGAGTTAAAATGTCGAATACTTTGTGGATAAACCTCGTGTATTAAAAACATTACATTAATATTCTGTTGTTTTCTCACATACAGATATTTGTTTCAGATTCCTTAAAAAACGACATTTAAACACCTAATAACGTGTTTTATGTTATTTAAATAAACTGTAGAATTTATAGGAAACACTTATTTTATTTTAATTAAGCAATATGGCGACATGTTAATGTTCAAAGTAAGGAACGGAAATATCATGAGACTACCAGAATATGCTCCAGAACATTTCTTAATTGGCTATTCCATTTGCAATTAAGCTATGTTACGTAACCAATACAAGTTATGTGGTTTTGCATTTGTTATCAGATGGAAAGGCAAGGAAATTGAATAAATGTATTTAATTTATTTTCTAGGAAAAAGAAAATTAGAAAATTCGAATATACATTTAATACTTTCGCTTCACGCAAAAAGTACAATCGATGGCAAAGATGTTTGACAAATAAAAAAAATTAATTTGTAAGTTACACCTTTATAAAAGTTTATGAAGATGCTTTGCCATTTCTGAAAATTCATTTTATTTCTAAATAATTTTTTCTTTAAATCGAATTTTTTAATATTTAGGCGCTTTAAAAAAATCATAAACGCCTTAAATCGGAAAAAAAATCGTTGGATTGATATTAGGGCTCTCTGTAACATCCAAGTTCCAGTATTGCAACTTCTACTGGTAAATATTTTATAAAGCGACAAGTATCTCTCTCATACTACTGGTCCAGTTACTGCCACATAAAAGCAATAATGTTAAAACGCCCATTTCTTTTTCCAAACATGGCTTTCTGCTCAATGCCCTACTAAAGTCATTTCAGTTAAAATCCCTGCAACATTTTGAGCTGTTCAAACGAATCGGACGCAGAACTGCTGATCCGAAAGCGAAGCTTTTGTAAAAGATATTAAATTTTCTCCGGCAGCTCCGGACGGATAGTTTTAAGAGCGCTAAACGGACGATCTGACGGAAACAGACAGATAGGGTTACCTTCTGGAAGAAGATACCCCATTCTGCCAGGCACAGCTGCGGGATTCGCAGCGATACGAATCACTTCCAGCCGACGTCCTGCAACAACTCGCCACTTGCAAGGACGTTTCCTTTTCCGACAGACAAAAAAATTACAAAATTAAAAGAAAATGAAGCACTTACCCCTGGATGGGATGAACGACACCGGTGGATGGGACTAATTACGGGAACGGGCCTGGAACGAGGCTCGACTACGGTTTGTTCCGGGCGTCCAGTCCAATTACCCTCTGCGGCAACCTGCACACAGACAGAACAGGCCATCATCGACAGTCTCTGGGATCTGGTGACGAACTCTTGTATTTGTAGTTGTTGGTGATGTGCATGTTTGTCTGTATGCAGGTCGCGCAGTTCGAGTGAGAGTAGTTAGTTGGCAAAAAAAACTGCAGTCTGTTTCTGATGTGTTTTCTTTCTGTTTATTTTTGATTCTGTGTTTTGTATAATATTTCCGCCATTTCAGTGTAGTGTATACATAAGTACAGATGCGCCCTTAGATTTCTGTTTTAACTTTCTGTGTGACACTCCTTCCCCTTCTTTGTTTTTTAGTGTTCACGGGCTGCATCATCTTGCAGATGTGTGATTTTAGCATCTCCAGCTCTGTTAGTGTAGTAGCATATTCCAGTATTAAAGAGGGCACTGTTATTAGTAATAAGGAGGATATTAGAAGCAGTCGAGTATGTATAATATGGATCTTCGGTGTATATGGAGGTTTTATCTTCCTGATAGTGTGGGTCAAAATATCAAGGTCGGTCGGATCTTCGGGTTGTTTTGGGCGTTATTTTTATTGCAATTCGCTTATGTTTTCATTATGGTTATAATTCGAACCGAAGGTGTGTGAAGGGCACTCGATATATTTCGTGACAAGTTTATTGGGTAGGTATAGGGTGTACGTACATTCTGGGGCACAAGTATTGTGACGTGCCAAATTCCTTTTATCGCTTCAAATGTGGAAGACGTGTTGGTTCGCAGAGCGTTTCTCTCTTTAAACTGGTAGTTTATATTACGATATAGAAATATATTAAAACAAGGCTAGATAAAAGGTGGACATCGGAAGCACAGGTTGCCTCTTAGCTTAATATTCGCAATTTATGACCTGCCATCAGAATTAAATATCGCTCAGTAGTGTGAAATTAAATTTAGTCGTTGTTATTTATTATTATTAGTTATATATAATGAGGTTCTTATAAGAGCGCGAAACATTTATGAGTTTCCACCTACAGCGACAAGGAACATGATGACAAGAAACTCATTAAATAAAGCATTTCACTTGTGCTTTAGTACGCATGAATCAAGTTACGATGGGACTTTTATTTTCTTAACTTTTTATCCCAATTTTGCAATACTATGTAAACAGTATGTTACACGTAGTTACAAATATATGAACTATAATCTGCATAAACATATGAGGTGTATAAAAGCGGCGCATATTCTCTAGATACTTCTAAATAATCAAAATAAGCGTCAGATACATACACAAAATCTTATTTAAGATATTGGGACCAACCATGGTGTAAGGAGAGTACCTTACACCATGGGACCAACGAAGAATTTGACATATTGCTTAACTTAAAAATCGACCTTGCGTTTATATCAAATTCCGAATGTCATATATGTTAACTAGTTATCTAAGAATTCAATTATTTAAAAAATAAACGCGTGTGGCATAGTCTTTAGGAAATAAAGGTTTTCTTGCTACCGACAATAATAAATTTATTGTTTGTATACTAGTATTAATACCTGAATTTTTTAGTAACTTAAATGTCAATCCTATCAGTAGTAAATTCACAAGTAACGTTTACTAATATTGTATGGTATTAATGAACGTATTTTTCAAATACATTCCAGTTCGCTTAAAACGAGGTCGAATATAGCGAGATTCCGGACGTAAAGAGCGTTTAAGAAGTAACTGTAGGGATTTGCGTTGTTTTAGTGTATTGTATTTCTCGCTTAGTGTGCAGTAAAATATTGTTATCATTTATAGTTTCTGTTCTGTTAGGAATAGTGATTTTTCTGGGTTGGATGTCTCTATTTGCGGCAACACTTGTGTATTTTATACAGCGGTGAAAGTAGAAAAAGATGTCCTGCCAGAATGCAACTGGTTAAGCGCTTAAATAAAAAAAAACGAAACACAACAAGCTTGTGATGTACATATTGGTATCGTGTGTAACGGACGAATGTTGACCATGTTTCTACCTTCTGCCGCACGCTATCCATCGTCGGACGTGTACAGATTTCAATGGCAAGACATTTTTCTTTATTTTGGTTTGATTTGTTTTTGTTACAGATTGTTTACGGAAATTACACTATTATTTGTTTGTTTCCTGAAGATTTGAAACCGGAAAGTTCCGGCTTACCCCTGGTTTTACACCGATGGATAAAAAAAATCTTATGCATGAAAATGTACTTTAGACTACAATAAAAATGGTATTTTAAGTTTTAATACGCAAAAAGTTTCTGGGATATTAGGTTCAACAGCTACAATTAGCAAATAGTTAAATTTCCAAACATTTCGTTATAACCGAGTTGGACTGTAATTTAAAACCCCTTTATATACAGAAAACTCCTGACAAAAAACATTTCTGTTAGGTTTTTACATGTCCTTCATCGACGTATTGGATTTATGCAAACATTTTAAAACATCTTCTATATGTGCCGCTTAAACTTTTACATTTTTCTAAATCACGACTTCATTTGCAGCAGCACCAATTGAAGAAAATAAAAAAGCAAAATCTAATTACAAATTTAAAAACAAGAGCATGCAGCTGTTGCACCGGACAAAAATAGATAACGGAGATGATATTTTTAGACACTCACATGGAATGCAGATGCAAATCGTTTGCATAAATTACAATCGTTACATAATTACTAAGTAGCTTCATGTTAATATACAGTTACCCAACACTTATGTTGGTAGTTTCTTCTTTATGCAGCGTGACACTCGATTTCCTTTTCCTTACGATACCTGAATAAAGTACAGACCAATGATCTCGAAACTATGGATCGCGAAATCTCAACATTATTTTTTTTACTAAATGAAACGAAATATTACGACGAACTATGTAAAAACAGTTTGTAGAACAAAAACCACAAAAATACACCTTCAAAAAGTAAGTACTCACTCGAAAAAGGCGTATCTTAAAACTAAGTTGAAAGTAAGAGTTGAGAATATTTTAGACAAAATAAAACAGGTAACCAGAAGCATAAACGTATTGGGCATTCAAGAATTCAAAAAAATCCTCTTCGTGGAAAGAAAATTAAGTTTGACATTTTGCAGGAGAGAAAGGCGCATTCATAATTTTTAGTAAGAGCAGAAATTTGCAACGCATTCGTCTGTTTGAAAAGCGTAACGGATGGACCGTAATTTTAAAAGTGATGATACACGAATGACGGAGCCTTTTAACGATTTCAGCTACAGATTTAAGCACCGTGTAAATAAACGGGCAATTTGAATTTCCGTCACTTTCGTTAGTTGCGAGTTTTTGACAATTCCACCGCATGTTTATGATCAGGAAACTTTTTAATCTTTTATTTGGCCAATAAAAGCGTCCGAAAAGAACAGATTTTCAAGCAATGCGACCGACAGGATTACTACAAATTGGAGCGGCATCTGGAAATAGCCACACGCCTATTTCTTGTGCATATTTTGCCGATGATGAGCTACGAAAAGGCAATTTGCGCAGCATAGAAAAATATATTTTAAAAAGCATCCCCCCGTAAACCGAGCAAGCGTTATCACATAATGTTTTAATTTCGGAGTTAATCAAAACCAACCACGCCGGAGATACCGTCGCGTCTACCTAATAATTTTCAGTAACGAGCGTATTACTTTTCTGTAATATTGCGGTTCCAATTTAATATATTTTTTTTAAAACCGGCCAGAAATTAGTACTTTCCGGTTTATTTTTAGGTCAGAAAATCTCATTTTGTCGGACCGGGCCAGAAAGTTATTGTGAGAGTCCGGTAATAGTAGTTTACGTAACAAGTCCCGAAAGTGGTCTTTTACTGGAC